>JAQFJA010000015.1:13664857-13681932 GCA_029874485.1 Naso brachycentron
AATTACCACATTACAACCGAAACATCAGCACCATGCAGTCAGGTTT
The DNA here is from genome assembly GCA_029874485.1 of Naso brachycentron. NCBI lineage: Eukaryota > Metazoa > Chordata > Actinopteri > Acanthuriformes > Acanthuridae > Naso > Naso brachycentron. The sequence continues at coordinate 13,664,904 of JAQFJA010000015.1, forward strand.
TAATCGGTGCTGAGATGGATTACCTAAATATAACAGAATAATGTAGATTTATTAATTATTGAAGCAGACCAAAGACCAAACAGTTGCAGGGAAAGTTGCAGCAGAGTAAACTGGTCCGTCTCAGCACGAGCTCGAGCCGACAGACTGTTTGGTTTGCAGTTGTTGGCAGAGGCGAGTCAGAGCACGGTGAGCTAATCAACTTGTACCGACGTCACCTGTTGCTAAGAGGTGCAGCATAGACTGACCAATCAGGACAGAGAGTACAGAGAGTGTCACTGATTTTGTCATTTTTCTGCGAGACCCCCGTTCTGGTGACAAAGAAAATATAGTAAAAACAGGGCTTATTGGAGACCAATTTAGCAGCGAATGGTGTCATTTTCCAACCACTATTACACCGTTTATTCAGGTTATACATCATAATGACAAAGTTCAGCCCAAAAAGTTGTCTAGTTTCACTTTAAAGATGATCATTGAAGCTGCTGGAGGTTTGTAGAGCAGCACCTTATTTAAGACCCTGATATAATCCCAGACTGTCGTGAACACAGCTTTGTTGATACTGCAGAGCTTCATCTTTGTTAGCATGTGCAGATGGTGGGAACAGTCAGGCAGATGAGGAGACTCGATGGGCACAAAGTATGATTTGATTTAATACACTTCACGTTTGTTTTTCTTTGACCCCTTTGTCTTGTGCATGATTATTTATGTTGCAGTGTTACATTCTTGGCCTTGGTACAGTCCAAACTAATTATGGAGCTGTGTGACAGCTCAGTGTCACCTTGTTTCACTGATTTACTGACGATTGACCAGCAGCACAGCTCACTGTAATGTGACAGCAGGAGTGCAGTTTCAAAGTTTCTCTCAGAGAACAAAAACGAAGAAAAATGTAGTCTTGATCTGAAGCTTCCACTTTGGCTTCATCTTTTATCTGCCTCGGACTCCTGCACCAACATGTACTGTTGGTCTTCACCAAAGTTGAAATCATGGGTGGACTCAGAGGGGGGTAATGCAGTAATGTCAGGAAAAACGCTGTGAAAGTGCCCTCTTGGATGCCCATTTGGTAGACGCATTATGACATGATGAAGCGCCTCTAAAGGTGCCCTTCCTGTTCAGAGCAAAGGTGGTAAAGTGCCCTCTAGGATGCCTCTCCGGTGGAAAAAACACAGTCACTGGTCCAATGACTTTTTACATGCTGGTGCCCCACCGCATATAGCAGGTGCCCTTTTTACCTTTTGTGCCCCTGCCCCGTAAACATCCTGAGGCTGCCAGTGGTTAAAATAAACTTGGCCTTATGTTTGTCTTGTCCCAGTGTGTATTCGTTAAGAATGCAACGGCATCACAAAGTTTAAAAAAAATGTTGGATATAATTATTTCCATGTCTATGTGAAAATGAAAGTATGTGAGGAGAAAGTCAGCAGCAACGTGAGGCTGCAGTTAATCCAATGTGCCAGAGCACGTGGGCTACGGCAGTGTGCTGAACATCTCTGCAATGTGGACGGCATGTTACGCCACCATGGCCTCTCTGCACCGAGGCAGTGACATGGTTTAATTTGGAGTAGCTCTGTCCAAAGCTGCGAGCTCATTGGTTGACCAACCCGACACAAAAGGGCTTGGCCTAGAAACAAGGAACAAAGACCAAGACATACACACACACACACACTGTACAGCATGGATATGCTCAGTCATGTACACGGAGCAGTCTATCAGCAGACCACATTGTCTGCTCTAAGTGCTCTGTCATGCGTGCTCGTGGGTCCTGCCCGTCAACAGCAACACAATTACATATGCTTCAATACAAAATCATTATTATTGTGAACTTGAATGAATACGTTGCTGCCACAGGGAACTTTTTGAAATTTCGCAATTTATGTTTTGCAGTGATTAAAACTTTTAGAGCAATTGGCTTCAGTTTCCCATCTGTACTCTTATTTGTATATCAGTGAGTGTTGCACTGATGAATTGCGACGAGGGGTAGCATGTGTGTTCACTGCAGGGCTGCAACTAACAATTATTTTCATTATTGATTAATCTGCCGATTATTGTTACGGTTCATGGTTTATTCTATGAAATGTCAAAAAGTGCTAAAATGCTTCTCTTTGTTTCCTAGAGCCCAGTTTGACATCTTCAGGTTGCTTCTTTTGTTCAAATAACAGCCCAAAACAAAAAGACTCCTCTTTTATTTTCATATATAACACAGAAAAGCAGCAAATCCACACATTTAAAAGACAAAACCAGCAATTGTTTTTACTTTATCATTTAAAAAAACGACTGAAACGATTAATCGATTATCAAAATGGTGAGCGATTAATTTCCATTTATCAATTATTTGATTAATCATTGCAACTCTAGTTCACTGTCACAGCTATCCTCAAATTCCTAAATTTAGACTTTCATTTGTCGCATGCTGAAGAGAGAAATGTTGTTTTTGTGGTGATAGTTGTTTCAATGATGATACAATAATCAGAGTTTATTCCAAATGGCAGCTGCCGAAGACAGGCTGCGATAGTTAAGTCAAGGCACAGTGTTGATATCTAGTAAAGAAAATAATTACCAGGAGGAGATGTTGTATTATAAATTTTTTAATACATATTCTGTGAATGTTTTTGAATGTGGCGATAAACGTTTCATCGTGAATTCCTATATTGTATAATCGAGGAATCAAGGAAATTTCATTGTCATTATTGCAGTGCACAAACCAAATTCTGATTCAGCTCATTTCTGCTGCTACATAGGAGGGACACATTGCTGCTGATGACTGCATACAATCCTGCAGTGCATTTTTTGAATTTGTATCTGTGGAAACTTTAACAGCAACAATATAAACACTGATGAAGCCTCTAGCAGGTAAAATGTTTAACGTCAGAAACTTGACTTCTGGTGAACACCGTCCTTCCACTTTGACTGCAGCTGAGCACCGAGCGTTACTCATGTAGACTAGGGATGGGAAGATGAACTGATCTGTAACAATACTCAGACACACGCAGGCAAGATGCGAGTGTATCGGCAGAGTCGCTGTGAATGAATGCAATTTTGGAAAGAAAATCAAGATGTATTGGTTGTAAATGTTTGCATTGGTAAAATCTGACCTAATTGATCATTAGATGTTTTGTGCATATGTTTAGAAACAAACGACCCAATAATTTGATATTTTGATATTTTTATTCCCCCGAAATTGGACCTACATGACATTAACATGTGCTGTGGATATATTGTGTGAGACTTGGCTTGCTATGCATAACTGAGTGTCAGGTCCAAATCACATACGGTAGAAAGAAAAACTTCCACAGGCTCCTATTATTCCCCATGGAATGACAAATGAACAGAACTTACTGGGTTGCCAAGGTTGTTATCTGTTGCGTCAGAACTTCCTTTTATTTAATATTGCATAGTTTTGAATAACAAGGGTGTTTTGGTCCGCTTGAAATTCCTCTCAAAACAAAAATGGCGCTGGCCACTTTCAGGGTTAAAACTTACACCTTCTGCTCTGCAGCGACACCATCAGTTTGGAGGGTGCACTGCAGTGGTCATATTTCTCATTTCAGTCATTTCGTAAGACATTTATAGCAGAGTAATGGTTAAGTTTAATTTTTATTTATTTATTTGTTTGTTTTTTAGCTTTTATTGGATAAATCATTGACCATTGAAGGCTCGGTCAATCCTCTCCAGCTCTGACCACCCACTCCTGGAGGAATTCATTCCTCTCCCCTCATGACGGACATATAGGCTCCCTAAAGTCGAAACAAACAGGTTCAAATTCCTGTTTGTACCAAGTGCAATTAATGCACTTAACATGCACAAATCCTGAGTGTAGGGCTCAGTTTTTGGTTTGTGATGATTATGGTTATGGTTTGAAATGATCTTTTCATGGACGATGCTTAATTCTTTTTGGTTGATTGTATGTAGATGTTGTCATTGATGTCCTGTTTCCCTTCATGTTTTATGTCCAGTGTGTTCTAATCATTCTTACAGTTTTTTCCACTACTGCATCCAAATTTCCCCTCAAGGGACAATGAAGATAAACTAAACTAAACCATTAACTAATAAGTAATCAAACTCATTGCATTGCCAAGCACCATTCCGATGCATTGTCCAATCACGTCGTATTGTATCAAATGACACTGTGTTGAATCACATTGTGTCCAGTCGCACTGCGCTGTGATTGGAGTGTGAATTGCACAGCATCCCATCAGCAGTTGCTGCATATATATCTTTAATGCATCGGATTGTTGACAATGTATCAAGACCAAGACATATTGTATCGGCCTCACACCAAAGATGTCCAACCCTAATATAGCCCTCTTCCTCTCTGTCTACCAGAGACTTGTGCCCTGTCTGATCTGAATAAGCCACGCCCATCTAGCGCCATAGCTTCATCTGGAGGGGTTAACCATGTCTCGGTGAAGATGTGTGCACAACAGTCTTTGGTCTCTTGCTGCTGAGTGAACCTGTGTCATATTTTCATGGGATTGTACGTTTGACGGAAGGCAGCTTGGCAAAGGGACGTCTCTGATGCCACCAATCTTTCCTCTTTCTCTTTGACGCCTGCTCCCACTGGTTATAATGACGATAAAGCCAAAATCTGAAACCTTGGGTACTTTCATTTCAGTGTCTGATAGATATATACCCCTCTCTGCTGACATCTCTCTCTCTCTCTTTCTGTTCACAGTCAGAATGGATGAGATAGTCATATCAGGGATATCCGGCCGTTTGCCTGAGTCTAACAACCTGGAGGAATTCTGGGAAAACCTCATCAATGGTGTGGACATGGTGACAGAGGACAACAGACGGTGGACACCAGGTGAGACCTCTCATAAAGTTGCATTTGATTGACTGGTCAGGGTTTGGATTTTCAGTGGCATGAACTGTCACCGTATGTTGGGTGGGGACGCACATTTCCATTCTTGTTTTATTCCTGTTTTAGGCTACAGGTGACAGGTGACAGGGAATAATGAGATAAATGAGAGTTGGCTTGCAGCAAGGGCCCCGTACTGTTCTGGAGCCGGGGACCTTTGCAGTTTATGGCCACCAGAATAACCCAGAGATGCTCATTTTAAACACTGTTATTGGCTAGACTGCAGCAAGGAGGAGCCAGCCCTATAAATGTAATTGTCTGTCCCGACTTACTGAGCAAATGATGAAGATACACCAGTGGTCAGTGTTGGAGTTTCCTCAGTGAACGTTGCTCTGGCATGCTACACAGCATGAACTGTCCTCAATAGACTTTAGGAGAAATTTTGCAGCTCTTCCACTCATTCACTGCCGTTCAGTTCCATTGCACAGTAACAGAATACTTTGCTGCTCTTGGATACTGCGATCAGAAAATTCATTAGAAAGTCTCTTTGAAGTCAAACATCTTAAGATCAGAGTGGGAGGTACAGTTTTTGCTAATGGCTCTCCAACCAGTTGGCTGGTGATCGTTATCTACCATTATTTGTATTTAATAGTTTTACCTGCAGCTGATCAGAAGAGCCAATCAGATGAGGCAAAACATGTGATGGTGTTAAAATGCGTCCTGTCGTCTCTCTTGAGGACGGTAAGAAATGTGTTTAAGACAAACAGAAATTTTCGATGGGACGCCTCCAGGACAAAGTTGAAGCAGCTTTATTGTCATTATACAATGAACTGTACAGCAGCCTGAGCTGCTGGAACTGAGCGCGCCGCCACATGGGGCCGACCTAACCGAATATGCCTAACATGCATGTCTCGATGGTGGGAGGAAACTGGAACACCAGCAGGAAACCCACGCAGACCCCACACAGAAAGGTTTTTCTTTTTTGCTTGAAATAACAGCAATATGAATGGAAAGCATAAGAAACATCCAGATCTGGATGTTTCTTATGCTTTCCATTCATGGTATTTAAAAGTTGTCAGAGAGAGAGCAGCCTGGTTTGGTGATAAGAAGAACAAGTTCTGTTGTGTAGGAACATGAGGAGAAAAAACATGCAGATTTTCTGTAACATTATAAGACGGCATCTTATAAGATGAAGTTACTATATTTAATGTTAGAATAGTTTGCCAGCTGCCCTTAGAGCAATAATTGGTATTGCTAATACTGCTTTCATGATTATTGATCTGTTATTGGCCCCCAAATTTCCTGACCACAGCACTCATAGTTCTTGCAACTCAGTTTATTAATTTTTTTGACTCATGCCCTGTGATATGCTGCGTCAGTACAGTATTACTGGGACCTCCACAGAGCACTGCAGAAGAACATCTCATGTGCAGGTGTTACATTACAGACACTGTCCATGTAACACGGCCACAGATCAGCACTTTGACCAAACACAGTCATGTTCCCACCTCGCCGTATTCTTATTCAAGTCCTAGTAGCGAGTTAAAGTTCTGTTATAAAGAACTCGGAAACTACTGACCGCACCAGTCAGATTTTCTTTACTTTGTACCCACAAAGTTCTTACACGTAGTTGAACAACTAATTGTCTCTGGAAATCAAAATCTGTTTGTTTGTATGCATCAAATTTTGGGCACCTTTTAAGTCTTATCTAGAGCTGAAAATGCCGGTGTCAGTACTGGCAAGTACACCAGTCTGTGCACCAATCAGATACCATGTAATTTATCAGCTGTGAAACGGTGCCCAGCTATTTTCCAACTAGCTCAGTTAGCTCTGACTGATGTTACACACCTGAAATCAATTCTTCTTTGCTGCTCTAGAACAGAGAGGGCCGACAGTTAGTAAAATGTCTGCATTTGATAATATTTTACACTGGAAAGTCAAAGGAGATGAACAAGGAACTGTTTTTAATGCGCTGGTGTTGGATCACCTCTTGGTATCGGCTGATACACAAGTTTGGGAATCGGAATTGGTGTCAAGAAGGTAAAAAATGTATCTGAATATCTCTGCTCTTTACGGCCGAAATCCGCGAGGAACAGCTAGCGCGTCATGTAGCCGAGGTGAGCAGGTTTTTGACCTGCTGCACCGACTTTTTTATGCATGTTAGCGCTCGCCGCCCTTAAATTAAGGCAAGGTACTTCCTGAAAACTAGTAAATTACAGGAATTTCTATTTTAAATACTGCAAAAGTCAGACCTGCCCACAAGATATTTTTCAAGAACGTGAGCCGTCCAACACACTGTTCATCGTAACAAATTTAGCAGATCAGTTTAGTCAGAGTTGACTCTCCACTTTTGTGCTGCAATTATTTCTTAATCAAAAAAGTTTATTCATCTGTGGACTATCTCCTGCCGAGGTGTGCGATGCCACGATCATTAATTCCATATATCTTATCTTACCTTTGATAAAATGAAACTCTTTCTCACTTTAAAGTGATAATAGAATCTCTTCACACTGTTGTCTGGATGATGATCTTTGCAAGGCAAGTTGTAAATATTTATGATCTTTGATATCGATCGTTTATGACTCTGCCTTAACCTGTTTGTCTGCATTCTACAGCTGCAGGCACATGCATCAGTACAGTTCATTTTGCAAACAAGGCGGAACAGTGAGCAGGTCGACTGTCTTTTATCTGTGTGTGATTATAGACTCCTGTAGTTTGAGATAAGAGGTTAGAGGTTAGGTTAGGTTAGAGGGTTTTATGTCCATTTTATATCAGGCAGCTGACCAGGAAAATCACCAGCCTGTGTACTATGAATATGTAGGTAAAATGGAGGTAAGAATCTGAAGCCACCATGAATGTGTGCTCGCATGTACTGTAATTCACAGACCAGAGCCTCTTTAAACAAACTTTCTTTTTTGCTTGACAATACAGTTTTTTTTCCCAGAGTACTTAGAGTTGGCACCCTCTGCTTTGTCGCTTGAAGGACTCCAGTCAAATAAGTGAGGGTGCTGTGTTTTTGTAAACAGCTGAACTGTGTGAACACGGCCTTTCCCATTTCTTTAGTATTCCTGTCAGTTTGTGCTAGTTGGTAACTCATCCTGACAAAGGGAACAGGTTTAAAAAGAAGAGGCATTTATCAGCTGCACATCCCAGAAAACTTTCTATCGTTCCACCCTGATGCTATTTTCCTTTTTTATATGAAATATTTTCCCAATTTTAATAACATACTTCTTTCTTCACTCATCCCTGCTGTTTCACTCTTTCCAGTCCTCCCTCTTCTATTTGCAGTTTTTTCTATTTAGATTTTTTTTTTAAAATCCCTCAGTGCCTGGCAACCATCTTAAGCTCACATTCATGTGTTGAAAGGGTTGAACTGAGCCAGCTGACACTGCTCAGACCACACAGCACACATCATGGGAGAGCAGCGAGAGCAGAGAGGGAATCACAAAAAGCAGTGTGAGGCTTGTGACCTGAGAGAGACTGCATTGACAAAAACACTGAAAAAATAGAAAATGGGAACAGACAGTGGTCCTCTTTATGTAGATTTAAGTACAGCAAGCCGCTGATGTCCAATTAGAAGAATAAAAAGTAGAAAAGGTTTAGCTAAGGACTTCCAGAAGGTGCTGCTCAGTGATGCCACAGTCCAAGTGTTTGAACAAAAAACAAAACAAAACTGAATGATAAACAGATTTAGGCAAAAATATTATGATTCCACCTGAGCGTTACATACAGATAAAATAAGACTGAGCGCAAAGATTCTTCACTATGGACATTCTCTGTAATGATGACAGCTTCACTGTACATGTTCCTGTCCTTACACTCCATGAATCTGCAGTAAGTCAGTTCAAGTCAGTTTTATTTATAAAGCGAGAAAATACAACAAAGTTCTCTCAAGACACTCTACATATAGAGTAGGTCTACACCCCACTCTATTAAATTGTGTGAGTTATTATTGCGGATATCTGATGGCACCGGTTGGGTTGAGAGGCGGCGGCAATAACAAAACAACCAAAACTATAATAGTTAATTACTTGTATAGAATAATAATACATAATAATATGCAAGCTATATGTAAGTGTTGAAATAAGCTGCTCCATTTAAAGTGAGATGAATGTGATCTCTCCTAATACGACCACGTCTTCCCCAGAATGTCCACCAGTTAGTTTAATTTAATTAGCTGAAGGATGACGTTCGGTTAAACATGTTGTCGGTCTACGCTGCACTTCTTAGCGACGGGTGACGTCGGTACGAGCTGATTAGCTCACTGTGCTCTGACTCACCTCTGCCAACAACAGAGTGTCTGTGAGTCACACCATCAGTCGGCTCGAGCTGAGACGGACCAGTTTACTCCGCTGCAACTTTCCCTGCAACCGTTTGGTCTCAGTTCAAACTGGACTTAAAAGAGAGAGAGACAACAAACGAAATAAAGCGTGAGCCGCTGCAAAAACAGGAAGGAGAGGGTGCAGACTAGTTGCTTCCCAACAAGTCTCACGTCACAGCTAACGCTAGCTTGTTAGCTGCAGCTGTAACTGACAATAATGCTTATGAGATTTAGCAGAGAAACATTTTGTGGCTGAAGGTCAACAGCAGATAGCAAAGCTCCAGTGTCCTCACCATCATCTTTCTCTTTGTTTTCGTGCCTCCAGTCAAAGCTCTGGCAGTGATTGTGATGTTAAGAGTTTCATGTGTCATACAGTAGAAGTAAGTTTTGGGTTCTTGAAATTTAAGAGACATTGATTTTATTAGTCAAACATCCATTTCTTTATCCATCCACTGCAAACTTTCAGAAAAAGCGACATATTATAAGCTGTTTTCTGTCACATTTAAGTGGTAATCTCAAGGAACAAAAAACCTGTTTGAAACACTCTCAGAAGTTTCCCCTCTTTCCTTATTTTTCTCCTTTGTGACTCTCCATCCATCCAGGTGGGGAAGAGTGTTTCAAGGTGGATCGTCACTCTGGTGAGATCAGGACTACAGGACGACCTCTGGCCCCCAGTAAGGAGTACCAGCTGAGGGTGCAGACGATGGACGGTCATGGTCGTAAAGGCTCGCCTGCTATAGTGGCAATCCTGGCCGGCTACCGGCCGCCACAGTTCACCAACTCCACCTACAGTCTGAATGTGCCTGAGAACAAACCTGTGGGCCAAGCGTGAGTCACTGCAGCGGAATGAAAACCAGAACTACATTATCATCATCTGTCAGGCATTTTATTCATGGCACCACATGATTTTTGTCCAATGCCAGTGTTTAATACTGAAGAGATATGTTGCAAAGGGACAAACCAACACTGACATCATCATCTCCATTCATTTTCCTTAAAGAAGACATACTATACTCATTTTTAGGTCTTTCATTCTGATTTTGGGCTCCTATAGAGCAGCTTAAACAATGACTGAACAGTAAAGTCTGAAGATTTTCAGTAAACTGTGACTCGTGCCCTCTCTCTTCCTTGTACTTTCTGAATTTTCTCAAAACGGTCTGTGTCGCTTACTCCTTCCCCTTTCCCTCATGCGCGCCTCCACCTCCGCTGTACTCACAACCACTTAACTGACACAAAATAAACACAGCTAGGACACTGATAAAATGTTAATTACAGCCTCTCACTCTTCAACAGGACAAAGCAACGTGTGGTCCTTTAGCAGCAGTTTAGCCGCTAATCCAGCTCATGTGCTCATGATGAGGAAGTACATAAATCCACATGGAATAAATCCACAAGAAACAGAAATTGGAACGTCATTGGAAAAACACTGTTATAAAAAAAACGCTTTAAAACACCGTGTGCAGAGCCACCTGAAACAGCCTGCAGGGCTCACTTCCAAATGCATTATGTGACGCTTTAACATCGTTTCACACGGGTATCTGACATTGTACCGACATTTATAGGTCAGATAAGACAGAAAAGCATAACAGCTCTTCTTTAAAGCAACATTACGTTGGAATTAATTGGCGCCTCCACAACATTACAGGCATTTTTTTCCTTGTGTCAAATATCCAGCAAGAGCCACAACCTACGGCAGGAACTTAGCATGCAGCTGCTTATCGTTCAACAGCAACAAATTCAGTTTTGTGTCAGCAGCCTTTTATTCAGCATAGCTGTCCCCAACAACTGCATGCCAGTCTGACGTAACGCTCATCTGGCTCGCTCACTGTTCCTTTTCTTCCATCAGCTTCCGCTTCTCAGTATCTTCACTTCAGTCATGAGGTTATTAGAGGCTGGTAATTGCCACTTACTCGGCTCTGGTTCTGGTGTCCATTCCAGCGCTGGACCTCCATTTGCCAGTGAGCCAAACCTCCTCTGATAGCAGGACAAAACATGACACTCTCCGGTGCTACTCAGCTGTAGCTTCAGTCTGCAGGCAGCCTATATGTTGCTTTCAGGGACCTCTGTGTATGTGTCCCTGTGTATATGTCCCTGTGTATATGTCCCTGTGTGTGAGTTGAGGCTGAGCAGTTGTTGAACATCAGAGGGAAAACCATGCTGGCCAGTGGAAGGTATTTATCCTTACAGCTGAAGTTACATTTTATTACAGCAGGTCTAATTTTTTTGCAGGTTTGGCCACCAAATTAAACCAGACTGTTGAGTCAGATTAATAAAACCTCTTTATCTGTATTTAAACTGAAAGTGATTGCCAATAAAACGCCACAAAAAACAAACAAAACAAACAAACAAAAAACATTTAAATACTTTAAACACTTTTACCTTTTTTTCTTTGCCTTTGTTTTCTCTTTAATGTGCTTTAAAACCTGGATGATTCTACGACAGCTTGAGTTTTTACCCCATTAGACTTATTGTTATTAAACTGCCTCGGGGAGTACAGAGAAATAGATTATTACCAATAGAATCAATGGCCAAAATTGTCAACAAAAGACCAAAGTTGTATGTAGACATAAAGTCATTTTTGCAAACTCAGGCAGCTGTATTTTCTAGAAAAGTCATGGACTTTGAGTGAAGATTTTTAGCTTTACTGATTCTACAAGACACATTTAAAAAAAAGAAATGTATTATTTATTAATAAAAGCAGCACCTGTGCAACATTTTTCTGCAACAGCATCCATCTTATGACCTGATTTCAATCATGTTTGCAGCCATTTTGTAGCTGCTGCTGTCTGAATGGCCAGATAAGTCCCAGATGTCACCGTTGTGCATTTGTGTTAATTGCTTTAATTACTGTCTGCAACACACACACACACACACACACACACATATTAATATACTGTAAACACACACAGCCTCTGATTAGTTCTGCTTCATCCATACTGCTGAGACCTGATGGATTCTCTCACCATCTTTAATCTCATCTTTCTCTCGCTGCATGAACACACACGCGCCATCACCTAAAGTGTGTATTTGACAGGCCTGCGATTACAGCCCATTGCATCAGACTGCTGTTTATGCAGCGCTCGACAATTCATAGACATCTTCACACTCGCCACCCTGGAACTGAACAGCCTCACATATTCACAGGCTGTTCGATGATATCAGCCATTAAGAGGCCACTTTAGCTTCAGATTGAAAGGAAAAATAAATCCCAGGAATCAAATGAGGATGCACGTCCAATCTTTGATATGCAGTCAGTTTATGTGATGCTTACTGATGCAGAGGGATCCATCATTTGGACAAAATGACACCAGGTCTGATACAATGATTGATGGAAGACAAATTGAAAGCAAGTCGCTCAAGATAACCTAATCTGGAGTAGTAAGATAATTTTTACTATTTTCGCAGGTATGCAAATGTCTGTTATTGTGTTGTTTAGCTTGGTTAAAGGAACAGTTAGGAATTAGGAAATGTGTTTATTTGCTTTCTTGCTTAGAAAAGGATAAAAGACCTTAGATCTGCATTTCCAAAAGTCGTGTTAAAAGGGAGTATATCCTTGTCACTGTAGCTGAGTGCTTGCTCACAGGGGAATTGCTTTCAATTGTTGGGTTCTAATAAACTTATATATTTTAAATATAGAGTGTGTTGTAGACCTACTCTGCATGTGAAGTGTCTTGAGACAATTTTCTTGTAATTTTGCTCTGTATAAATAAATTGACTTGACATTTCGTTTTAAGGTGGAGGCAGCTGACAGCTAGCTTAGCTTAATATTAAGACTAAAAACGACTAAATAAAGTCTAACATAGCACAAAATCAGTCACTAAAGCCAGAAATCAAGCTAGCTGTAGCATGAGACTCCTAAGGAAGCAACTCCGCTGCCCCCTCCCCTCCCTTTCTTGTTTGTTTTCTTTCGCTCTTTTAGACGATCGTCCTTATTCATTGGTTTTCTTTTTTCGGTTGCTTTGCGGTGTTTGTGGTGTTCTAAAGCTGAGGGAGCAATGTTTCCCCTGATTTGGCCACTATTGTTTTGAGCTCACACAAGCTGAGGGGACATGAAGACACATCTACTTTTGTAGAGCAGCCAATAGGAACATGCGCTCTCTGAAAAGACCTGTGATTGGCCGAAAACTAACCATCATGTTCTTTAAAGCTTGAATACAGAGCCATGGAGAGGTGCCTGGTGTTCTTTCAGACCACCTGAGTTCCAAAATGCTGAAAGGTTATTTGTGAATTTTTGCCAAATGACACCAAAAATAAGCTAATTTTGCTACTGAGCACAAAGTTACATCTCTTGTGTGTGTTTGTTTTCAAATTACCTTGAAAACTAAAATATCTTGAAATGAGGCCGTGCATTGTATTGTGTCCATCTACGTTTTTTTCCCCTACCCTGAAGTGGTGAGCAGACAGACGGAGAAAACAGAGCACTAGTGGCTGATCATTGCATTATTCATGCTCATGCAATGGCCCCGAGCTCAGTCCGTATGGCTGCTAGGCCATGCAGCAATGCAAAAGGCTGAGTTAGCCATAATAAGGAATGTGCTCCATATCTCAGATAGTCTCTCTACCGTCTGTTCTTGTGCATTCAGAACCAGGCAATCATATACAAACTCCTCTTTCACTGTCAGCCACAACTGAGCGACTCTTGCTTTCTGACGTCACCACATCCCACTCATGTCCCTGTCTTTTACCCCTTTTTTCCTGCTTCACTCCACTGAGCTTTTGAGGCACTTTCCCTTTTCATCCCTCCTCCTCTCCTTCTAGCCCTGAAAGGTTGATCTGTGACTGAGCTTGTTGCGTCTTTTATCGGCGTCTCGCAGCAGCCCGGGGACAAAGGGCAGCTGAAATGCCACAATGTCTATATTCTGCCTGTGCACAGATGCAAACACATGAAAAGAGGCTGACATTCAATCATCTGCGCTGAAAAGCTAAAATACAGTGGAGGGTGGATAGAGGCAGACAACGAGGATGAGGACTAAACAGGGAGGAGGCGGGGGCTTGTTTTGTAATTGATTATGCTAAATCCTCCACTAAACGAGCGGCTAGACAGCGGATAACCAGAGGACACACAGAAACCTCTGTGGAGTCTTTGTTTGTTTTTCTTTTTAGTCCACATGAAAAGGCTCCCCAAAAATTTTAAGCATCTTTCAGTATCTAACTTTAATCATCCCTTTGTGTGCTTCAAATGCAATCCTGTCTCTGTTTTTTAAGGGGCAAAGGTCAGTTAGCATCCACATCTTAAATCCACCGTATGTGTGTGTGTTTGTGGAGGTGTGTGTGTGTGTTTGTGCATGTGTGACAGTGAGTGATAATCCTGTATCCGTATCTACAAATCTGTCTCTGCTGCCTGTCTGATCCCTGACTCCCCACACATCTAATCCCACCATCCTTCTGCCCACCAAACACTCTGCTACTGTGAGAATGTGTTTGTATGTGTGTTTTCTGGATTAATGCCCAAATATTGTTCAGAGCAATCAGTTCACTTCCATAAATGAAATGAGTGTATTTCCACCATTCATGATGAATTACTGTTAATCTACCTCTCTGAGCTCTGCTGTTTCCTTTAAAGGGTTAAAACAGAATCCTTTTAAAAGAAATCAATGCACCAGTGAACCTCTGAGGACATTTCACCATCACTGTACCTCATCAACAATAACCCTTTTATCTTTGCCGAATTATTCTATATTTGGTGTCATGATGAAGGACTCATTCAAAAATCAACTATGTGCTGTCTTACTTCAAGGGAAAGCCTGATTATTTTACTCATTGTTTTTATGTTCAAATCAAAAGTAGGAGACGTGACTGAGAGTCTGAAGATCTGCTAGCAACTCTAATGTGACCGTGTTGATGCTTAGCAAGTGGAATATTCTCCATGTTGACCATTTTAGTTTGGTATGCTAGCATGTTAGCATTTGCTAAACAACATTATCGACAAAGTACAGTGAAGCTGATGTGAGTGTCATTTGTTTTGCAGGTATTTGGTCATAAATCTAAGTATTGGACACATTAAAATCTTGACTGGATGACGTCCTAAAGAAAAAAGACAAACCTTAATCAAATTCAGTAGAATAAGTTTCAGTCAATTTAGTGAAAAATTTCCTGCCCTGAGATCGGGAGGTTGGCGTTTCGATCACTGGCCAAGTCATACCAAGGACTAAAAACTATTAAACAACAGATGCCTCCCTGCTTAGGACTCAGCATCAAGCATTGCACAGTGTGATGTAGTGCTGCGTTTCTCCCAAAGTTGAGCTGATTTCAACTTTTTTTCTGTCTGTTTTTTTTTTGTTCTTTGCACAGCCGCTGCAGCTCAGACCGCTGCAACCAAAATGGACGAGCCTCGTTTAAACAAATGAGAAAACTTGTGTTTTCGCTGGATCATCTGATTTGGTCTGAATACAGTCTCAGTCCCTGCGACATGCTGCGTGATGTCCACGCGGTGTACTTGTACATCAAGCTGCCTCACGCTACACAATGACATAAGCTCTTGGTCGATGGGCCGCATGGCCTCCAAAGGCTTATTAACTTTAGTTACAAGTAAAATTTGAGATATATTACTGGGTAACTGGTGAGCACCTTACATTTTATTTAGTGCTACTAGTGGGTCATTAGGATTGAGATTCATCCTCTGGATACCACCAATGATTGTACCAAATTTAATGGCAATCCACTGAACAGTTGAGATATTTTGCTGTTGTCAAAAATGATGAATCTCATAGACAGACTGATGGTAAACACAGTGGGTCAACCATGTCAACAGGATTTATCCTCTGGAAATCATGAAATCCATCCACGAGGTTTTGAAATTATGAAGTTTGGACCAAAGTGATGACCTGTCTAAACACAAACCAGACAGGAGATTAATTGGTGATGAACAGTGAGTAAAACGGACCTCTTTGTTTCCACACAAGCAACCTTTTTTGAAAAAAATTTTAATCACAGAAAACAAAGCAGAGATAACTGTAACTGTAAAATGTTTCACTGGCTCGTGTTTCATTCATCTTTCATTGGTGTTTCCAGCAAACTCCATTTACAGGTCTCATTTAAGTTACAAAGAAAGACATTGCCTTCCTTCATTCTAATTGGAAGGAGGGGGGTTATATGAACAAATGGTGGACACAAAATCAATGGAGCTTTGATCAGATCGTGACTCCAGCTCAGCGAATGCTAATGTCACACGACTCGTTCGCTCGCTGCCATGGAAACTAAAGGGCGTCCGAAGGTCGCCTCACTTCAAGGAAACGCTAATGCATGCATGCAGTGGGCTGTAGTACGCCCACCTGGAGATGAAAGGAGGCGAGCAGGAGGAGATAGAGACGGAGGGGAAAGGAACAACGGGGCAGATGGATGCAGCGCGCTCACTCGCACAGTATCCCGAGAGGCTCCCAGCGTCCCCGACTGTGTTTTTGTGGATTCAGTGAACGTGTCCTACAAGACAATCCCGTCTTTAGCCTGACTGCACCCACACCTCTGCTCATCCTGTCTGGAGCGAAAGAAGATTTGAATATTCTCAACTCAGCGTGCTGGGATTTTGTTTCTTAATCCTGCTACCCGTGGCGGAGAAGCCAGAAACCCCGGATCAGCCCAAGGAGCACAATAAAATACTGGATAATGCCAAGAGGACTGTTGTGCAAACATAAAACTATCCTACAAGTGCAGAGCAATGTTTAGAGTTTCATTACAAACACAGATTTCACCTTTCCTGTTGAACAAGTAAATTTTCAAGAAAAAGTGTTTAAAAAATTAATATAAATCAATATACAGTCAGGAAGTACTGAAAAAAATGGAAATGTTTTGCCTCTAAGACTTAATATATGTCACTTAATTCAATGTGTGTGTGTGTTTAGTTTGATTCAAGCCCTTCTGACCCTTTCTATCTCCATCACCATGAATATTGAACAAGGAGGGAAGCACTCTGCCCATTCAAT
>JAQFJA010000015.1:13705316-13716703 GCA_029874485.1 Naso brachycentron
GTAAAGTATATGTGGTGTAAGTCTGGCAGATGCAAGCAATAAAAGTTTCAAAGTTTATTTTGTCGTCAGTCAAACAATCACTTAAACTAAAACCCTTTCAGCATAAAAAATAAGCATTCTGTTCATTCGTGCAGAAAATTGAGGTTGCTTACAAAATCTGTGCACAGATCGTGATGCACTGTGAGCTGTGTGAACTGTGTCAGCGGGATCACGGTGCTGCGCTGCTGCTGGTTGTTATCATATCCACTGACCCACCGCTGTGCCATGTCAGCAGATCGTCCCATCTCTGTTCGCTTGTGTACTTTACACTCCACAAATGACGGCGTGTTCTGACCCCGTTGGTGTTTACGTGCATGCGTGGAGGTCGGCTTTGCGTGTTTGTACCTCCACCGGTGTGCCTGTCTGTAATTACAAGACTGTTTGCACATGTTTTATAATTTGAGTAGACCAGTGCAGGTTAAAGCCACGTTCTACGCCACATCACACAGGCTACCTCGCTGCTTCCTCCTGTTTCTGCCTCCTCACATATCACTTGTCGTTTGAGAGAAACTGCTACTGAAATTTCATAAGAAGTGTGACCTCCGGGGGAGAGAAGAGCTGTGCATCTTCCACAACGTTCTCAGGCAGATCTGCACTCTTTGATTGGTAATTACAGGATGTGCCTGCGCATAGAGCCCACCCACTTGTCTGCAAAACACACGCACACACACTCTATAAACACATGCATGCTGTTTTGTGCACCCACAGAGGATGTCTAAAGGTGACACACACACACTCTTGTTTATCACCCCCAACAGCCGACCCCACATCTAGCAACCGCATACGTCACAGCTACTGTAAAACAAACACCTATTATCCCCAAGAGAAGTGACTCAAATGTGCCAGTGAGCCCATGTAAAGCCCTGGAAACGCTGGTTGTGCAGCAGCATGTCTCAGCCTGTCGAACACACAAAGCCTACAACATCACCGGAGAAAAGTCAACACCTTATTGTCACTCAAAATGGACCTGCCTCGAGTCAAAGAGGCTAAAGGAAATTGAAAACACATGGGTTTATCTTCATGAAACACTGCTAAACATCATGAGTTGTGTCTGTGTTGTGTCTTTTTATATCTTGCTGTCTTTTGTGCTTGTTGTTGGGTTTTTTAAAAACTTTTGCACAAAATAAAACTCATAATGTGGCTGTAAAGGGGAAAGATTTACAAATTGCCCTCATGCAGAATTGTTCCATTGTATCTAAAAAAGTCAAAATTAGAGCAGATTGCTGGAATTTACCAAAGACTGGATTTGAGAAACATTAAAAGCTTTTCATGTCAATCTGTCAGAAAAGAGGTTAAAGCTTCTAAAAGTGATCTTTGCTCTCATTCTGCTCTCGAAATCTTATCGTTGCTCCCTGTTGGAGACCTGAGCTGGAATCTCTCCTCCTCCTCTCCACACATGTTTTGCAAACTTTCTCACAGTTCACTGCTGTTCACTGCTGTTCTCTCTCCCTCTCCCCCTCTCCCTCTCTTGTTGTGTTTTTCTCCCCCATTCACTTCCTCATAGTGGGGCTCCTGTGATTGGTCAGAGGGGGTGGAATGTAGGCCAATGGGAGGGCAGTTACCAGGCAGTCTGTGCCTTGTTTGGAGGCGGCTGGAGGCTCACACAGCTGTTCCATTGAAAAGCAGCAGGATATAACAACAAGGGCCCCACGCTACACACACACACACACACACACACACACACACACGCACACACACACACGCACACTCGCACACAGACAGACAATGTGGGCTGATTGAGTGTTACAGAAAAAAGTTTTCTGCACTATAGTTTTTGCTGGACTCTCTTAAAACACAAATCAACAGTTTTCTCACTTTGTGTTCACTTTTCTTCTTTGTAAAATTTAGCATCTTCGCGTTTTTTTGTGGGTTTTTTTGCCTTTTAGAGAAATAGGTGAGAAAACAATCAGTAGGATTTTCTCTCAACTTCTTTCCACTTTTCTCACTTCTCATTTTTAAAGCTGAAATGTGACAGAGGGGGAAAACCCACAAGACAAGTTTACCATCTAAAACTTTATTTAGCTTTTTCAAATGTAAAACAAAGTTTATTTCCTTTAAAAAGGTTGTCAAGTTGATGTAAATTCAGAAAGAATGAATAGTATTGAACGTATAGAGTAGATTTTTAGATGTAATCGGTCCTAAAGGTTGTTCTTTTCTTTGTCTCTTTTGTGAACTTTAAAACCTCCTGACTCACTTTTTGCAGCCAACCTTCTGTAAACAGACATTTATTACCTTTTACCTAACAGGGTGAATTTGTTTACATGCAGTTTCCTGTCTACATATGAAGATAAAAAGCATCAGAGTATTTAGACTTATGTTTTCCACCCATCTGGAGAATTCAAGTCCAATATTTACTGTCTTATTTAGATTTTTTGGGTCTCGGGGGGAAATAATCTGCTCTTACACAACCTGCTAGCAACATGGTGGAACATTTAGAAGCTGTCCTGTTGCAGTTGTTCAGCAGGTGGCTTTTTAGGGCTTTTTTGCAGAAAAAAACAGCCCAAAAATGAAGATGAAAGGAGTGACAATGAGTCAAAAGTCAGGTTAAGTTCCAGCAAACCACAACCGTGAGTTTAATGATGGTAAAAAGCTCCAGAGCTGAAGGGAAACAGCAGAGTTTGGTTATTATTCCATGTGGATTCTTTGACTTTTACAGTTCACTTTTCAGAATGCACATTCAAGCCACTATTTATATAAAAGGTATTGATTAGAGTTGTCTGAGCAGTGGCTGCAGTTTCTTAAGACATCTGCACTAAATTCTTTATTTGTCATGCCGCACTGAAAGAGGAAATCACGAGTGAGAGAAAGAAATCAACTAACTTTGACCTCGCCCGTGTGTCCACAGGCCTGTTTTGCAGTTGCACAGATTGCTTAATAGCTCTAAAGAATTGTTAACCATGACCAGTGACCCACATCACTGAGCCAAAGCAGAGTTTGTCCAACTGTCCCCGTCGTGCAGCAGCACAACCTCTATTTTACACATCCTGTGCATTTTTCCACCCACATGCTCCACACTTGTTGTATCCACACACGCTGTGCGTGGAGGTGCATTCACACCAGTGTGCAGGATGAAGGCAGAAGTGAGAGCGTGCTGAGTTTCACAGAGCAGACCAGTTGTTGGACTGGACTGACACATGCGTTTTATAGCATATGGCGAACTTTTCTTGCCTGACAGCATCAATAATCGGCTAAGCGTGTACACATGCACGCACACACTGAGCAGTGTCATTGTTGTGCTCTAAATGGAGATTTCAGCACCATGAATCACTCTGGAGTAACAATGGAGCAATTTAAAGGACAAAAGGAGCCGCTCTGCCACAGCGCTTCAGCGATGCTCCTGCTACAGAACAGTATGAGGCAGTCAAATGTCACAGTTGCCTCAAATTGTTGCCTGAACACTCCTCTTCAACACACACACTAGACAACTGATCCATTAGTTTTTTTTCCTCTGTGGGAAACATCAATGTAAGAATGAAAGGGCTACATGCAAGCGTGTGTGTGAGCGATCAATATGCCTCCTGAGGTGGATTCTTTAAAGAGCAACCATTTTAGAGATGAGTCTTGCTCAAATAGACAGGGGGATAAAATAAAACTAAGAAAATATTTCATTTGTGTAGTTTAAAGCTGCGGTGGGCAGTTATACTATAAGTCATATTAACCTTTCAGCGTTTTGTAATTCAGCTGGTCTGAAAGAACACTAGACTTCTGCACCTCTCTATGGCTCTGCTTTCACACCATGACAGGACTTTTCAGCCAGTGGCGGGTCATTTCAGAAAGCACTTCTTGCAACAAGTGACATCACCACCAGCTGATTGGCTGTTGAAACAAGTGATGTACCTTATGTTCTAAAACTGGCCTCTGACAACTTGACAAGCTGAGCGGCAGGTGACACCATCAACTGGCTTGAGTCGAGCTGAGACGGACCAGTTTACACCACTGCAACTTTCCCTGCAACTGATTGGTCTCATTGTGAACCTTTGGTGCAAACTGGACCTAAAAGAGAGCGATAACGAAATAAAATGCAAGCCAAAGCAAAAACAGGGAGGGGAGGCTGCAGCCGAGTTGACTCCTTAAGAGTCTCATGTTACAGCGTAATTTCCAGACACTGCCAACCCCAGCCTCAGCTTGGTTTCTAAAAAATAACCCGTTTTCTAGGTGGTGATGGATAAGTTCATGGCCTAATGTAGAGGGATACGAGTGACGCAGCTCTGGTGACATGCACATGCAGGTCAACACTTTGTGTGATTATGCAGGAAGTTTGAAGTTAATAACTGCTGTGGCTTTTCTGTTGCGAGTAATAACAAACTGCCAGTCACATCCACCTACGACATGTGGATTTGAACTTGTCCAACAGCCACCATGTTCACCTGATTTCATCTTTATGCTGGGGTCAGAATACAAGAATTTTTTGCCTGTTTAAAATGGTTACTGTGCCAGATTAGGTGATTATAGAGTCAAATGTCACCTGAAAGGAAGCGCTTGCCACTGACTGCCGCTACTACTGACAAGCTGTCAGGAGGGGTTAACATAAAAAAATCAAACATGCTAGTTTTTCTGTTGTGAGGCGTTTTAAATGCGTGTCGGCTGTTGTCCATTATGACATACTTGATGAGACAAAACGAGCAATTGTTGCACTCAATGCTCATTGATCGTTTCTGAGCCCACCCATCGACCCACATCTTCCTGGTCAGGTTATTATCAGGCATATTTTGTGTAGTCTGACCTCAGCATTAAACTACAGTCTCTTCCTAAAGATGGAAGAGGAGCTGAAGTGGTCGCCATTTTGACAGTCAGTTGCTGTCAACTTCTCCAAACAGAGGATCCATACGCTCCATGACTGCTGGACATCATGTGATAATGCAGGAGGGAAATATGTTGATAAATAAATGCGACTCCTTTCTTGGTCACAAACTAAACAGTGTTTCACTCAGTGTGTGCAGTGTCCCTGTCCGGCCAGGTGTTCCTGACCTGACCTTGTTTTTCGGTCAGCTTTTTCCAACTATGGACACTCTGTTCATGAGGGACTGACTGACCTGCAGACTCGTCAAAGAAATAATGCCTTTGCCAGTTTGAGCCTTCGATTTCCTGGGATTGCCTGCTCAAAGTTCAAAGCAAAGTGTAAAATGAGCCCCAAAGATAAGGTATAAACTCATGTTTTTCTACCTGAAATTCCTACTTTCCCTCCTCTTCAAACTCTCCTCCCTCTTCCCCATCTCATCTTCTGTCTAAAGCCTCTGGCCATGTTGTTTTCTGACACACAAGAACTCCATGCTGAAACAAAAACACAGGTTTAATTTGGTGGAGCTCTTCCAGACAGGGTTAAAACAACATGGTGTTACAGAGGGTTGTGGGGCCTTTTGCTCATGATGACTTGGAGCCTCTCTGGAGGAGACGCAGGATAAACAACAAGAATCAAGCCGCAGCTGTGCACCTCATACCTGACTCCACACTCCTCTTCTCACTTTAGCACACCTTGACATCAGGACACTTCAGAGTTTGAACATTCTGGATGTGAAAATGCCAGCCATCCTAAAATAAGAACCAACCCACATTCTGCTGCCGAATATTTCTGAACTGAGATGATCAAAGTTTGTTAATGTTTGCTTCGTCCTCACATGCCTGATAACAGAACCACCACTGTAAGGTGAAGATTAATGAATGCCAACTAAAAAATACGCTACAATCTGCACTGGTCCCACATTAATCTGTTCACCGAGAACGCTTTGATCAATTAAATCCTCTTGGAAACAAACATCCATTGTGTCCATAAAGCACAAAAATATGCAACATTAGCCTCTCAAACATCTGCAGAGTACAACATAATGCATCAAAGCTTTTATTCTTGGCTTGACCCAGTTTGCAACACATACTGGTGCTGGTTTCAGTGTAAACACTCTGCATATACTGCACAATACAGTAGAAATGGGCGTGGCTAATTAAACTCTCCGCACACGTGAACAGTAAGGATGTGGTCCCATAGGAAAACAAAGTCCATCCCCATTGTGTGTTGTTGTCCAGAGAGTCACGCACTGCACACACACGCCGAGCCAACAAATTGATCACAGTCTGTGACCTTTGCCCTTGTTAACCCCCACCACTGCCCTGCCGCCACCGCCGCCGCCAGCAGTCAGACTGGGAGCAGATGGGACAGTTTTGATGAGGGTCTCCATGTTGTCACCCCCCCTTTCTTCCACTGCACCTTTTTTGCTCCATGTTTCTCTGTCACCCTCATACCAGGATTTCTGCCTTCTGGATGCATAATATTGATGCTGGGAGTGTTTACTGTAAATTAAATTGTGTATTTCTATATAAAAAATAAAAAAAACATACCCTCAGGGCAAGTGGTGCTAATGTTGTCATCAATTATCGGTCCAATTACCATAACTTATATTGATACACACCAGGGTGAAAGTCACATCCATATTCACACACAAAACACACACACATACATCCATTCAGACCAAAACCTCGCACAAATTCCGCACTGGACTGTGAGGACGCTCACCTGCCCTGACCTCCATTTCTCGTTGATAAACTCGTGACACACACCCTGCTTTCAGTTCTGTCCTCACCGCTGAGGTTATTTGTTGAGTGAGGCCAGTGGATTGTAAATAAGTTCCTTATCCAGTATCCAAGATGCAAAAAAATTGATTTAAAAATGAACGTTTTACAGGCAACAACCATCATAACTCAAAATTCTTTTACCCACAACCGCAAACACCTGATTTCCACTTCGACCTGTGCAGTATTTGCTTTATTTTCGAAGCTTTTTAAGACCTTCAGAGAACACCGTCAGCCACTACGTGGACCCCAAACTGATTCAAATCTGTGACCTAGTTTAAAAAAAACTTATCTTTGATCATTTTAAGTGATTTTCCCCACAGTTTGCCCCCAAAACTCAAAGGGTAGCAGCTGTGGGGGCATTTGGATACACATGGGAACAATCATTCAGCTGCAGAAGTGATTTCCCTGGGAGATAAAAGTCCAGACAGATTTAATATAACAAGCTTTGTCTGTAAAAGAGATTTTTAAAGCTGGAGTTGAGATTTAAAAGCTTGAGAGACACATTAAGTGCTTGTTTGTGTTGATGGAAGAGTGAAAAAAAAAAAAAAAGCAAAGCTCTGTAATATTTTCTCAGCAGAACTGAAGATTTGTGTTATTGTTTGTGATCAAAGAGGAGAAAACAGTCATTTTAAAAATCACAAATTGACGCTGCATAGTGTAGGCCTGACACACTCTGAAAAACAAGGTGGTATCTTTACCCTAAACAGGTGCAGGTCTGATAAAGAACCACCCCCACATCTCAGTTCCTGCCATTACTGCTATTCCTCACTCCCACTCTCCTTTACATGACGTCACCTCGGACAAGAAGTGAGGTGCCACAGCTCAGGTGTGAAGAGACACCTCCAGTTCTTACAGACTCTCCCTTCAGGCTCCCTGCGCTGCCTTTTAATATTCATCACTGGTTTGTGCAAAGACACAGACAAAACATCAAAAAATACATCTGTTGTGTTTTCCCAGCAATGTTACGCAATCCAAGCCTCCCTCAGTTCAGCTCATGCAGTAATGTGTGGGTGTATGCTGCCCCTCTATGGTGTTTAAAGGTACTGCAGGACAGTTTGTCTTTTCACAGTTCATGTTTTGTGCACTAGATGGCAGCATTTACCATGTGTGGATTTATGAACATGTGGGAGGACATTTCTCTGTTTCCAGGAGGATTTCAGGGTTTAATTAACTCAGCAAAGTTATCCAGATAAAGGTGCATAAATGTAACCTCACTTTACAACACAATAAATAAACAAGTCACCACAAATAAAAGACATCAAACTGTATTTTAAAAAAACGCTTTATACTTGTGTTTTTTCCTGCAAGCTACGCTGATGAGCTCTTGTGTGTATCTTCGTTTCCGACAGAGATATGCATCTCCGTGCAATATAACAGCATTAGACCTTGGGAGAGTCTAAAAGATAATCACAGCCTTGTGCTTTGAGGTGACATGACGCCTGATGTGATGAAAATGAACTTGATATTCTGACACTTAGCAGGCTGTCAAAAGGGCGTCTGATTGTGAGAAGTAGACAAACTTACGCCATATGTAAAAAAAAAGATAATACGGCACAAACATCAGTATATGCTCATGTTTTAAGCGTCCATGAATTTTGAACAATAAATGGACAGTATATTAACCTGTTGCCATTCTCATGGCCTGTAGATGGGCCATAAGAGTTTTAAGTGGTTCTAAGCATTGTGCATATTGATTTAAATGCATAAATTTAAGTCAATATAGACATGCTATGAATTTTTATATTCGTTAAATACAGTTTATTTTTATGGCTAGATTCTCCCTAACTCTCATACCTATATTTTTGGGGATGTTAAGGGTTAAAGTATATATAAGAACTAAAAGATAAGACGCAGCCATTTTAATAATAGTTGTTTGATTTATTTAAATGGAAAAACTGCCAAACATTCTACGTTTTTGTTTGTTTAATTTGAGATTTGCTGCTTTTCTGTAATTTATTTCTGTAAATTGAATATCCATTGGGTTCTTGACTGATGGTTCAATAAAACAAGGCATTTAATGATGTCACCTGTTGTTCGATGGGTAGTTTTCTGTGTTTTCTGACATTTAATAAACAAAAATTTCTAAGTGAATCATCAGTAGTTCAACTGATAGCAAATCTAGTCATCAAATATCATCACCATTGAGACAATGAGACCAGGTGATGGGCTTTGAACAGGTTATTCTCTTCCCAAGCTTCCAAAATCAGGTCTTGCAATCAATTTTTCAAACCCAAAATTAAAGCTTTGACTATCTGAAGAAGTTACCGAATTTCTTACACCGATTCAAATCTGTGACCTAGTTGGAAAATGTTAGAACTCCCTGATCATTTTAAGTGGTCTCTTACATCGAGGCTTTAAAAACCAGATCAGACCAAACATCAGAGGCTACAACTATTTTCTGTTCTATTGATAAGACAAAGTTCATCCAAGAATGCAACATAAAACAGTTAAGGGGAAGAAAAAACGGTTTCATGCTTAGGAAAAGAAAATAAAACACAACCAAACTTCTAGAAACTCATTTTTCTGAAGCATCAGCATCAGCAGTTCCCAGACGTCCCGAAGTCCTGCAGGTTATTAGCATATTGGTCAAAGGTCAAACTTTTTCCAGGAGCTACTTGTCACTGTCATATAACCACTGGCATGCTAACGTCCCCCCTCTGCAGAGCAAACAGGAGCCACTGTAAAAACCCACTCTCACCTTTGACCCCTCCTCCCCTAAAGTCTCCCCTCATTCCCACTATTGATCCTCCAGATTCCTGTGACGTTGAGGCTAAGTGTGAGAATCCTCCTGCAGATAAGAGTCATTAGCTATGACTCATCAATAGTGTGTGTCTGTGTGTCTGTGGGGGTGTGTGTGTGTGTGTGAGTGTGAAAACTCTTCATACAGAGAGGGGCATTGAAACAGATCATTAAAGTCAGCTATAGCCGGTGTTCGGGGGGCGTGTGCGCGGTTCAAAGGTTGCAGCTTTTGCTCTGGACCCTCTCAGTCTGTACGGAGAGGCAGGTGTGGGGTCAGCAGATCACGCTGACAGATGCAGGAACGCAGCTTTGACATATGAGGAGGCTGCAGACACGGCAGGTAAGCAGCATAAATCAAGCTGATTGGAAGATGACTTTGTATGATCTAAAACTTCTCAGTTACTTTCATTTGTCAACATCTGATTTTCTCGTTGTTTTATTTCCCACAAATTCAGCTGCTGAATATCCAAGTGTAACATCTGCTAAATCAACTTTTTTTCTTGTTTTCTTACTTTATTGAACTCAGACATATAGTCAGTTATTTAAGTGGTAACTCGTCTTTTTGACGCAAACTGAGGATGAGATGAATGTTGGAAATAAGTTTAAAAATCAATGCTATGACATCAAATAAGGATACCCTCAGTGCTTTACATGTTATTTGGATTATATCTGCATAAATATACAGTTGCACTCTTTTTGTTTGTAAGCAAGTTATTCACAGACAAAGAAATGTGTGTGTTAGGAAACTATTATAAACTGTAAAGTCAAATAGCAGAACTCTGCCGCCTCTTAGGAAGGAAATATTACTGAATCCAACCACAGAAATAACAATGTTTTATTTTTTGTAGTAGAATTTAAAATCACATCTTCAAGCAACTCTGCAGAATAAGTCAAGCAGGTAAAGTGATTTTAAGTAGTTTATGAGCTGATAAAGGGCCCAGGATCTCCAGGAAGCCACACATCAGTTTTCAAACTAAGGATGCCACTATATTATTATGGATATTAAATATTATAATACTCACATATTGTTTGTAATAAACATATGATAATTTCAAATCAATAGTTCATCTCTTTATAGCTTTTCTTAAATCATACCAGTTTCTTTGTGTTCTCACTTTGTGTCAGTAGGTGGCAGCAGTAATGCACCTTAATGCTGGTTGCCACCGCATTAAAATGAAAAAATTCATCAAGTCTAATTGTTCTTTTGTGTCCTTTGTTCAGTGACTGACAGGCCTCATTAGAACTACAAAACTTAAAAGTAATTTTCCTCCGATAATTCTGTTTTTCTTCTCTCCCAGATAAAAATGGAAGTGTTCACATTGCTGCTTGTTGTCCTCACAGTTTCTGGACATTCATATGTCCTGCAGCCCAGTAAGTACAACATCAGGCTTACTGGCAAAGTATGCATCAGTCAAACACTCACATGCTAATTATTTCATGAGCATTTCAAAGGGAATGCTCGCTACTGTCATGCTAATGTGTTTTAAACTGTCTGAAGGGTTTGCGACATGAATTGTTTTGTGAAGTATTAAAGAGGAATTTGTCCCCACATGTGCTTGCTCTGTTTTGTTCTGCAGGACTGACAGTCGCAGCGATTACTGGGCCGGATGGAGAGCAGCAGTCTGAGAGAGATGTTTCTTTATCAGTGGAGAAAAAAAAGGCTGAATCCACTGAGAGAAGGAAAACAGAGGAGGAACAAAGGAGTGACGGATTGACTCTAGAGACAAACCCTGAAGAAAAGAGGACGGAGATAAAAATCATAGCAGAATTCATGAAAAATACAGAGAGAATCTTAGACATAAATAAAGGATATGAGAAGGATAGTGAGGAGAGGCTTGAAAGTAAAAATTCAGGGGACAGAAAAGACAGAGAGGAATTTTCTGTAGCTGAGAGCAAGACAGTAAAAGAGATCCTGACAGGTAAGACAAAAAACACCCAAAGTCCTTTTACATGGATACAAGAGAAGCCAAAGGATGATGGGACACATAAGAAAAGTGGTCAAATGGATAAACTGAGGCAAGAAATGGAGAAAGAAGAAAAAGAGA
>JAQFJA010000015.1:13725274-13737689 GCA_029874485.1 Naso brachycentron
TGAGTACTTGAGCATGGGAACAGTATTTACTCCAAACAGACAGATTACTGTAAATTAGCAGTAAGCCAGGGGGCAACATCAGACTCAAAGGAAGCGTGTGTCTGTGTGCGCGCCGTTTTTAGATTAATGTTAGACTGATCTCAGTCCTAAACAGACTTTGGTTCTTTCACTCATTTCCTTGCTTTCCTTCCTTCCAGTCTTTTCTTTTTCCCCTCTCCTCTCTGTGCGTTCATGAAATAGAGTGCATTTGCCTTCCAGTCAGCAGGCAACAAGAGAGTAATTACAGTCCAGTTCAGCGCTCTGCTGCACACTGCAGCGACATATTGGGGAGAAGACAACAATCTTTTTAATCCCCAAAAATATGGGATTCCAATCCTAAAAGTTTAAATATAATCTTTGACCTCTCCTTCCACCAAGTCTTCTATAGGAGTGGTTCCCAAAGTGGGGTCATGAGACACAAAGGGAAGGTTGTGAGATGCCTTCCAAAAAACAAATAAAATTTAAAATAAACTAGGGCTGCATGTTAAACCCATTATTGTATAAATATTTACAGAAATATGAGTTGAAATCAAATGAAAACCATGCAAATAAAAAAAAATTATTACATTAGTGACAGCATCAGTTGTAGCAGGTCAACTTACGGTGGTTAGGTGAGTTTAAGAAAAGATAGTCGTGACACCCGTGTGGCTGTGCACAACGTTATATACAGAACCACCTCAAGGGTCAGCGGGGGTCGCTAGTCTCTGAAACTGTTATCTTAGGGATCGCAGGCGGAAAAGTTTGGCAAACCCTGTTCAATGACAATTAAAGGAGTTCTTTTTTTTTTTTTTTTAAATCGCATTTTAGAGACCTAGTCACTAATTGAAAAAATAATTAATAGATTCACTGGTTAAGAAAATAATCATTAGTTCCAACTTAACTTAACTAAATTTAATAAGAATCACATGTTTTTGTTACTGTCTTGTATGGGAGGTTCTGTTGTTAAGAGCCCATCCACTGATACCTCAGTTGGGCAGTTGAGTGTCTGATGATGGCAAGCAAAGACTGTGTGACTCTTGCACAACTGCCTGCAAACCAGCAGTCTTGTGATGTGGCTGCACTCTGTGGGTATGAGGCCCTGTGGTCGGGCCCTTGGCCGGGGGGTGGGTGTCATCTGCAAGGAGATGATGATCACCTGAGCCAACGGTTACAAGCAGCCTCTTCTTCCTACGAATGTCACGCTGAGGCTGGAGGTGTCTTACAAAGGTGTTTCTTCGAGATGGTTTTGTGAACGCTCTCTAAAAACAAAACTTGTTCTTATTATTTTTTAAACACAATTCAGCCATTGATGAGCTGAGATGTTTTTCTCTGCCTCTGGGCTCTTAAAACTATTTCAGCGTGGAACACTTGATTTGCCATTAATCATCACTGAATGTCCTCTTTATTAGGTAGCGTGTAACAAATGCAATTATTGTGATTTCTGAGTAGGTTTGTATAAATGGCAGCAATGAGCACTTTTTTCTCAAGGGTTAAGTAAGGGTGAGGTCAGGAGGTTTTCTGTGGTTCGCAGTGAGAGACCTTTGCAGAAGACACTTTGTGAACAGCACAGGAAAAAACGTTCCGACGATATGGAAGGACGCAAGACGAAACACCCATGACGTCGTATTCTTTACAAATAATGGAATAAAATATATTTAAAGAATTTATTTGTGACTTTCATGTAACTTTGCTACTTATGCATGTAGCTGTAAAATGCTACTATCTTTTAATTTTCTATTGCAAACTTAAAATAAAAATGAAACTGGAGGACAATCAGCTCTTTCCTGTGACACATAAGTATGTTTTCAGGCTGTGGTAAATAAAACTCCAGGTATTATTGCACAAAAACATTCAGTAGGGATGTAGGATATTATTGACACGTTATCAGCATCGGCTGATGTTGATTGTAAAATTAAATATCAGATATCAGCCAGCACGCGATATTAGCCAATATAATAGCTGATAGAATAACAGGCTGCGGTTTCCTTGATTAAACGCCCAAGTCGACGTCATGTTTCCCATGTTCCCTGTGGACAGACGTTATGTTTACTGACTTTGTCACTTGTGAAACAGGTCAAATTTGCCCTGGTTGTGTGTATCATGGTGACTGTCTCAGGGAGAGCATCATTTAGTTTTAAAATGGATGTATCTTACTTGTTTTGTTTAAAAGCAATTCTCATAAATAACTATGACATGTTTTACATAACGTAAGTTCCTGTATTTTTCTTCTTTTGCACAAGGAATGCATATTTTATAATTTTAAGCTTTGTATTTTATGTCTGCATTTGCTAGCAGGCCAACACAGTGAGAGTATGCATAATAATACTGTACGTACAAAAGAGACTTGATGATCTCTGCAATTAGATGGGGAAAAAATATAAATATGTATTGGTATCTGTATCGATTGACGGCCAAATGAGTCGTAAAATATCGGCATATTGGATATCGGCAAAAAATCCAATAACATGGACGCCTAATATCAGCTTCTCGTTGTCGAGATCAGACACGTTTTCTCCTTGAGTGATGCATTTGAGGACGAACGTAACATCCGGTTGTAAATTCTGTTGTGGGGGAGGCAAAAGAGTTAAAATATTCTAACTTTTGACAGCAATACCATCTGCCGTTACCGTTGCTGACATTCTCTGCCGGCCTAATCAAATTTTACTGTCCTGCTCTCATCCACTTAAATGACATCCGGTTTGCCATCTACCGTTTCCATGCAGCATTAGAGGGCAAAGTGGGGTCTGGAAAGCTGCAAGAAGCATCTTAAGAACTGAGGTATTGGTAGTAATGCCTTTTCCATGTTAATCTACTAAGAGCATTAACATAGCACTGGGCTAGACTTCAGACAGGACTTCATAGTAGGAGGGGCCCCTAATCTGCAACTGTACATAACAACACGAAGGCAAGCTAAATAGTTACAGGCCTTAGCGTCTGATCAAATGCCGGCAGGAAATGGATTGAAGACGATGCTTGTTCTCCTTAGATTTACGCCAATTAAAACAAGCAAACTCTATGGATGACAATCACGCACCAACACCCACCTTCTACAGTTCACACATTAAAACAACATCTTCCCCTCTCACCCTGCGCTCATATGACCCAAGAAAGAGGCTTGTGCGTATGACAACCCTCCAGAGAATGAGTGTTCTGGCGTTTTAACGTGCACTCTTCCCCCTACACTGCATGTATAATGCTCCCTTTGTCCCTGAGTGCCAACACACACTCGCACTAACACACAAACACACGCAAACACATGTGGCTCCAGCACAAGTGTGAGCACACCCACACAGACAGGGCTCCACTGTATTGGCACTCAATTGACGGAGAATGAAATTAACTTCTTTTCGTGTTTTTGGCTGTGGGTTTCTTCTGGGACGTTTGGGGAAAACAAGGGTGTCCAATGCCCTCGTCATCTGCCACATTCAATGAGCCGAAAAACCACCTCAGTGTGCCTCGTAGGATAACTTCATTATAATGACATGGTTAATAATGTGGATGTTACAAACCATGTAACCATTTTGAGCAAGAAAAAAGTAACCACTTGAAATCAAGACCCTGACAATAAGTGATAAGCCAGAGGCTGTAAGTTCATCAGGGCACTCATAACCGCTGACAAACAAACTGGTTGTAAGACTAAAGCCTTGTTCAGACGGCCTGATCAAGTCTGTTTTCTGGCATACCAACTGTATCCAGATGCAATTCCAATCGGATATCTATAGATGCTGTCCCGACACTCAAATTAGGGCTTGCCCGTTATATCAGTCGGCCGATATTATAGGCTGATATTGGGTCATCTCAGATGTATTGTATCAGCATACGGTTCACTAGTATGCGCCAATATTAAAATGACTTTTAAGGCTGGAAAAAATGCTTGGACCAGTGATTTTAAATGGTGTAATTGCATAGTTTGTGGTTTATTATTTAATAACTAAAAAGTGTTTACTCCTCTGTGCGCTTAAGTTTGGAATAAAGTTTGTTAAGATGTAAGACATTCTGCTTCCGTTACATGTCTTTGTCACAAGTACTTGGTAACCACATTCAGCGGATATTGTATATGTTCAATAACAGCTGATATCAGAATTTTCTTTCTCCCAATTATCAGCATCAGCCCCAAAAATCCCACATTGGTCAGGCCCTAGCTCAAATCGGACTTTATTTATTTATTTGTTTGTTTGACAGGGACATTGCACAGCTCCTTAGCAGTACTAGAGTTAGCTTAAGCTCATTTTTTCTCAGTCCCTTAAAGAGTCTTTTGCTTCATTCATAAAGACACACAACAAGTCAAACCCTGAGCAGCATCAATGTTGCTACTTGCAGAGTGGCATGGAGGACAGAACAGAATGCAGAAGTTTGTGCAAAGACGCTTAAATAAACTGCTGGCATTTTGGGGTAGAAGCTCCGTGTCACAAGCATACGTATCAACGCCTTCTTAATTACCAGAGCAACCCTTGCAGATAGATCAGTGATGTCTGGACACAGAAATCTGATCTGATCTCTTAAAATAACAGTGTGGACAGTCTGAAGGGTCAACAGCCAAGCTGGCAGCTCTTTGAGACTTAACTAGGCACAGCACTGCCTTGACCTAAATACTGGCATATAAAAATGCTCACAATGACAATAATACAAGGTTAATCGACTTTCCATCTTAATTTAGTGTGTTAGCATACTAGCATTAGCAGATTAGCATACATGGAGTACAGTTGTGGATAACTAGAATATTTTCAATTTCTCGGGTACTTGGTCATAAAACAAAGTACTGAAAAATAAAGTACTGACCTCATTATGGGGTTACATGAAATGTTTTATTATAGTTCATCATCTAGGAACAACAAATCTCTTTCCAAAATTCCATGCCAATTCACTTAGTAGGCATTCGGATATTTCATTTGATAAAAGAGCATTTTTAACTGGGGGTGGTACGAGGAGGGATCACCAAGTTCATGGGGGTTCATCCCCTGGGAACTTGGATATCTGGACAAACATTACTGGTAATCCTTCTGATAGTTCTGGATATTTCAATAAGAACGACAATCTCATGTTGGCACTAGCGGTAAAGCCAGGAGGCCCTAAAATTCTAGAGGATCAATTTATTGTCCAACTCTGCTAAGGTAGACGGTTATATGCTACATTCAGCTGATTGCTATGGGACCTTCTTCCGGTTAGCCAAACAAGCTACAAACAAGTTCACAAGCGGCTAGCGAAATCCATTCGAATGGTGAAAACATGGACAACTTTACAGTGCTGTACACTTCATATCTACACTTTCCTTTTGATACAAATTTGATGCACGCTTCTCCATGTGCTTATAGGATTTTTGTTTTCGTACTGGCTTTCTTCTACAAATTTATGCTGCTGGAGTTCAAGATCAAAGACCGCCGCAAGTACTATCGATCATGGGCAGATTGCTCAGGCCAGTCCAGGCCTGGTTGATGCATATACATGCAGGAGTGATTCAACTTCCAATCGCATTTTCTGGGTGTTAGCTCGACTTTGAGGAATTTGATTTAGTACGATTCCAGTTGGACGAACATGTTAACATGCATTTTGAAAGTCCAGTTTTAGCCAAACGGACACAGTAAATCAATTTTCTCTAACACCACGTAAACATACTGAAAGACAAAATTTCATGGCAATCCATCCAAAAGTTCCTGAGATATTTCATACTGGAAAGAACTGAGGGACTAGATCTGCCTTTCTTATCCTCAAACCAATACTTTGCTCATGTCATAAGAGGTCATGCCACAGTATGTTACAATTTCCAAATACTCTGGCACTTAACAGCTCTCATATTAATGACCCATCACAATGAATCAGCTGGCATTACATGCAAGTCAGCCATGGTCTTTTGCAAGTTAAAAGACAACCCTAACTGGACAAAAGAACCGAGGGAAGTGCTGTTTTTACCCAAGAATTTCCTGCCTTGCCTTTTCCTCCAGTCCACTGAGACAAACTACTGAAAGGAGGTATTCCTCCGGACTTGGAACAGCAAAAACCAGGACTTGGCTCGTACAGTGGGTTTGTTTAGTAAGATTAATCTGCTTCTTGAGTGACTTGTCGCCCAATTGAGCAGATTAGTAACTGAGTCTGTGCCATGCTACTCATTGGCCTCCAGTGTTGATCAGGAAATTCAAACAGTCGGAGGGATATGAATTTTGGTATCAGCTTAGTCACATTTTTTTAGGTGAGTATGGGAAAATGAAAACAAGGGGAACTGAAAAGGCAAAGCAAGGTTGTGCGTAGGCTGATTCAGCATTTTAGGCAGTAAAGGGACCAATACTAATCATGTTTCAACAAGTGCATTAGTCTTTGCACCATTCCAATACCATGCAAATTATCTTCTTATGAAGGAAACACTGCTACTTCCCAGCAGGATCCTGAACACCTATATGAAACCTGACAGATTTTTATTGTACAAGTAGCCAAAATCTGCAAACAACATGCAACACGTGTAACTTCAAGCACATCCATAATGTAACATTAAAAATAAAAATAAAAAATAAAAACCCAGACTTTTTCACACCACATTCAATTTGCAATTGTAATCGATTTCTTTAAACTGCAAAAGAAAAAGGAATTGTTTCAAATATGTTGTTTTTATTTCAAACAAACATAAATTTCATAAATGAAGTGCAAACCTAGCTTACACCAAATTAAACCCTTTTTTTAAATAAAGGTTTGATCAAACAAAGATGAATCCTCCAATTTGAGATTAATAAAGTGCCAGCCTAACTTTCACCAAACTTTACTTATAAAAAAATAAGAGCCCAGAGCTGAGAGAGAGAGCTGTAGACTACCTCACTTACCCTAGTTAAAGGGTCAATCGTTTTTCATGATTTTCATTTTTAACATCTTTGTCTCTAACATCTTTTACTCGATCAGTGCTGCTGTTAATTTTACCCACTTCTATCCTCAATCCAAATAAGAGAAAGAAAAAGCTTTTCGGGGCTAATTTTGTCAAGCCATGCTTGTACTGTAGAGCTGAATGTCTAGTTTTCTGATGTAAGTTTTATCCCTTTTTTTTTTAAATCAACAAACATACATTGAGATACACAATTGCTGACGCATGCTTGATTTATAGCACCATTATTTAAGTTTATTTCAAACAGTTTGACTTTTACAGAATACCTATTTAAAAGATTGAAAAAAAAAAGAAAAATACCTTCAAGTTTGCGTATTAATTTCTTATATTTCCTGATCACATGGGGCAAACTGCAGTATTAAAAAGCATTATTTTATTGACAGTCTCACTGTCCCACAGTACACTGATATAAACCATTTCATATGACTTCCTGTTCCACATCTAATCAATAAGCACGTCTGAAATTATAGGACAGCCGGTTTAGTAAACAGCTCTGTTCATTAATCGTTTTCTCGCACAGTCATGACTTCCAACAGCCATAAATTCCACATCCTGAATTGTGATTGTTCATTCAAGCTCCTTAACTGACAAGTACAGAAGCTGACTTCTCCTGTCGAGAGGATGTAGAGTCAAAGGGCGAGACCTATGACATCATCTGAGCATAGGAATAAAATCTCACACAAGCATGAAAGCTAACTGGTTTCCTCGCTGAGTGAAGGTATATGAGTGACGAGGTATTTTACACAAAGCAGCCAGAGGGAACGAGACAGATTTAAGTCCATAACATACCAGTGGAAAATACTGCAGGCACAGGTCTATCTAATAGTTTCAGCAACATGTTACAACATGACATAAATTATTAACACACTGCTTTGTGACCTGTTGTGCTCGTCATTCAACATTGATCTGTCAAGTTAAATGTCAACAACTGGGAAAGAATGAGGAGTGGCAGAACTGCACATGTACATGCACCATACTGTAACATCCTAATCCCAGCTCACATAAACGTATTGTTAAATTTATAATTTTGTGTATTGCCTTTTTATTTTTTTGTTATTTGCTTCCACTTCCATGTTTCAAACAATACGACAGATACTGTTCTTTTGACTGTGCGTGCAGTAACAAGGAAGAAAGAGGAAGAGTTCGACCACCGCTAATTAGCTTAGCTCAAATACTGGTAGTTAATGGGAAGTGCTAGCCTGCCTCCACCTAAAGTCATCAGATAAACGTTCGAAAAACTTTAAACGGTCCTGTGTGCTTGTTGTGACTTGTTTATTTACCACGTTATTTTTAGACTCAGATTAGCACTCTATGTATTTCTTCCTCTACTTTTTTTCTTCTACTGTATGTATTTGACTCTAAAATTACATAAAGTGCCATTCTGAGTCTAAAAATAACATAATATGGTAAATAAACAAGTCACAATAAGCACACAGGACTGTTTAGAATGACAAATAACAGAAGCAAAAACGGAAACAAATTGGGTGTATCCTTTTAATCACATACTGTTTAAAAAGCTCTGTTGAAATGTAACTGTGCTGTTTGTTTGCTTTTGCTTACGTTGTTACTGCCGACTGCACCACAAATTGCCCCTTGGGGATAATAAAGATTACACTGAACATTGAAAATAGCCTTCAGTGCTGTCGTGATAAGTTTCAATGCTAATTAGGCATTTACGACAAAAGAAATTAGCAATACCTGATATGGAAAAACAGACTTTCTTTCTACATTTAAAAAAAAGGGAATTATACACCCCAAAAAAGAAATGAGCTTTGCCAACTTTGTGAGTTCTTTTTACATGTTAATCTGCATCTATATAAAATTTTGGAAGGTTTATCTGTTGACATTAGGTGGAGGCAGGCTAGCAGTTCCTATTGACTACCAGTATTTGAGCTAAGCTAATTTGCGGTAGGTGAGCTCTGCCCGTATCTTGTCTGAAACTAGGGAGGGAGGCAAATAATAAAAGAAAAAAAAGTTGGCGCATCTCTTTTAGTCGTTTGCAGTAACAGAAAACTTTGCATATTTAATGTAAAAGTCCAAATAAAAGATGAAAGAGTGTTTTTATTGAGGGAATAAATAGACTACAGTCAGATCCGCGGGGTCAGGAATCATACAGGCTCCACTTCAGCCTGACTAAATACTAGATGGCAGTTGAATGTATATAAAATAAAGCTCTCAACTCTCAACCTCCATGTATTAAATGTGATGGTTGTTTACCATTTAATCAATATCTGTTTAGCTTTGAACAGATGTTCCTGCGGCTGGCCATTTGTTTGAGATTGTTTGCATGGGCACTCCTGCAAATAGCAATTAATGTATGTGTGTGGAGCCAAGTAAGAGTCTCTGTTCTCCGTCCAGAATGAGACCGACTTGGATCTTTTCCTCCTTGCCTGTCTGAACCAGCAATTACTGAGTGTACAAGCTCACATTTGTATTTTATCTTTCCATGGCATCTTAAATATTTCCTAAACATTATTTTTGCATTGAGCTGTAACTGACGATACATCTATCTGGTTTTCGACCCTTTGGTAGCTCTTCTGCTGCTAATTTAAGGATTTAATTCATTTTTAAAAGACAGTAAGAAACATAATGCTGTTATGTTTATTTGTAAATCAAAACTATTGGACTCACTGTGGATGATTCCTTGTTTATTTAAAAAAAGTTGCTCTTGAAGAGCTGTTCATCTGACTGACAAATTGTAAAGATGTGGACACACAAGCCAAATCCCTGCTAAGGATGTGCGTTGCAATTTTGCTTATGGCTCTGTTTACTATTTACAGTTTATATATGTGCATGGCCCTTTTTATTCAAATACATTTTTATGCAGATGATACTGTCCATTTAAATGTTTCTTATGTCACCAAATTTTCATTTGAGACATTCTATCCCTCTTTTTGAAATGCTTTCTTTCATTCTAGATGACATACATAGAATTATTTATTGTAAAAAGATCACAAATATTTGCATATCACCGTTATGTAGAGGACCACAGACGATAAATCTGGTACTGTTACTAAAGATAATGCTCTTGATTACTCTCTTACATCTAGAGTTACACTCAAAATGCAGTCACACAGTCATCATAGACGAAACAGTAGGTTAATATAAATAATGGCCATAACAATTTAAATTTCAAAGGCAAGTAAATGGCTAATAATGAAATTTAATCTTGTTTCCCTTTATTGAAAGTTTCAGTATTGCCAGTAACCAGACAAATTAAACCTTGTCAAATTGCTAGCTTATATTGTTCTTTTTTCGCTCAGAAAGTCTAAACCACACTTAAATCAGCTACAAAGAACTTTCATTTTTGTTGATTCTGCAGCATGAGCACCACTGCCACATGTCATTCTGATCTTGGTTTGGTTAGCACATTCAATTGCTTTTTTTAAGTGAGTGAAAGAAGGATGGCAGGAAGCTCTGCTGTTTTCAAAGTTTAGTGACGTAGCTGTCAAAACCCTTTTGCAAATTTGTATTCATAAGTTTCTGTTGCAAATTTGTGTCCCTGCTGTTGTAATAGTTTTGTTTTGAAATATTCACATCCAAACAATTTGCATTTTCACGTTGTTTATTCATTGCACACACGGTGTGTGAAGTCCTTTATTCTTTTTACAAACGGCTGTTTGCAGGATGCATACAGACTAGCTAATTTACTGTAGCCTATCTATATGTGGCTATGTGTGATTAATATTTTAATAGAATAAATAATATTGTTAAAAGGCAATACGCCAAATGTTTTTGAAGACTTAAAGTAAGAGTTCAGTCACTCATATTATGATCTTTATTTGCTTGAAATGTAATGTTCATGACTGTGTGTGTGTGTCTCTTGTTTTAAAGAGTGAGTTTCTGGATTTAAAGTGAGAATCCCCTGAAATGTCTCTTCATTCTAAACTTACTTTATCTTCTTCAGATTTCATTTAACTGCCCGATCTGTCAGTCAAAGGTTAATCTTCATCACTGACATCCTGAAAATTCCTGGCTTTACTTGGGCGGGCAAGTGTAACTGAAAACCCCTGAAGCCTTCAGGTGTCCACAAACCTGAATTTAAAACAAGTAAAAACCACAGACGGACTTTAATTGCATTCCACATGGTTCTTGTTACACATTTAATAGGGTTCATTATTGGACCGAATTTTACCAACTCCTATTTAGGAAGAGTATTTTGTTTTATAATCTAATAAAAAATCACCAGTACTATCTGTGGCATCTAAATCAGTCGATTTGTCTCCATCAGTTTTCCCTCCGCATGCCGTCGGCCATTCAGCAGCTCAACCATCTGTCTGCCGGAGGCACAGGACACTCAGAAACTATAAACATGGTCAGCGCAGGAAGCACTTTCCCCTGTTTCTTCAGCTTCCTGTGTTGGCTGTTACTATGGTGACACTCTTTAGAGTATGAGCAAAACGAGCAGTCCATATAAATTACAGATTTTTCATTTGTGGAGAAGAACTTGAACACAGTGTTTCCATGTTAAGCAGCAGACATTACCTAAGCAATCACTGCTCTGACTTTTCACTCATGTCTGTTTTGAATGTCAATGAGCAGAAAGTGAAACAGACAAAGCCAGTTGAGTCATCACAGCGGATGCAGGTGAAAAATGGCAAGAATTATCCAAAAACACTCGCTAACATTTCTCTTCTAGTTACATCACAGATCCATAACAAGGGCTTCACACAGATGTCAGCAAATTACCTGACAGCACAACTCACTTTCTGTCGCCACCTTGCACTAAAACATCTCACCTGAAAGTGGTTCCACTTCCCGTTTTGCTTCTCATTCCACAGCATTAAAGTGAATTAGTAATGCTGGAAAATTAGAAGTGATTATTTTCTCTGATCAACAGGAGATGTGACGCAGGAGGTCGCTGGACGAGGGGCAGAGGTGACTGCGTGCTTGGGTGCAAAGGCAAGTTTAGACACAGGAGAAAACTAATATGAGCGAGTGTGAGTGGAAGTGTGAATGTACACACTCACCTGGGAGATTGTCCAAAAGATTGTCACAGCTAATTTGTTTCCATTGACGGCTTCAGTGAGATTGACAAAAACATGACTGACCAGCTAAATCAAATGAATATTAATATGACAGCAGAATGAGTCAGCTGGATTCCATTGATTATAAAGTTAATCGCTTCAGACAGACACTCATGTCAGAACAGTGACTGGAGGACATGATGCGAATCTTATCTGTAAGAATATATTCATCAAAATCACAGGTAAAAATTGTTACTTCACCCAGTTTTAACATGCAATATGTAACATTTCCACGTTAAAATATTTAAAACTACTATACCGTTGTTATAGAAGTTTGCAGATGTTTCCAACAAAGTTCAAATCCACAGAAACTGTAATTTTATTCAAGGCCACACTGTGTGTCATTTTTTCTCTTGTCATTATCAAATTGCATCTTTTTTCTTTGCATTGTTTTGATTAAAGATCCCATGAAATGAAGATTTTCCCAGTTTTCATCTCCATGTGTTAATTGTTTATCTATCTCATGCTCTAAACCTAATTTATGTTGAAAAATTTATATTCGTGTATT
>JAQFJA010000015.1:13755241-13765802 GCA_029874485.1 Naso brachycentron
AACTAACATCCTCATCATTTATTGGGGATGGGACACGTTAAGGTTAGCGAGCCGCAGTGTTAAAGGGCTGCAGGTTTGGATATGATACTGGAAAAATTAAAAAGAGTTTGCTTGGAGGCAAAAAAAATGTATAATTTACCCCCTCCCAAAATTGTACAATAAGATATTTTGGAGGCGTTCACGCACCAGTACTGCGATACCGTGAAACCATAATATTTTTGCCCAAGGTTATCATACCGTGATTAAATCGTACCGTGACACGTCTACATCTCACTGAGAATGTGATGAGAGGAAGGAGAGCTGACCAGTCACAGGAATGTGGAGGAAGCACCTGGTTCACAATACTTTGGATGCTAATAAAGAACCTGAGACAGAAATAGAAGTAACGTTAATGAGTGCCACTTGCCACTTGCAGTGATTCATCTCACAGCTGTGTTCTTGTTTCATTACTTTCACAGACGGTATAAAACTACTCTAACACGTATTTAAAATTGATCTGCTGTCAACAAATAGGCTACTGAAAATGGCCACTGTTTTGCTCTACAAACATGTTTAGTGGTTAGCAAGCTAAGCTAACTGAATATGTTGTTGTATTTCCTGTAACTAGCCCAACAGTCACTTCAAAATAAAAGTTAACTTGTGTTTTGACAGTTTAATGGCTTTAATGTAAAGCTGCAGTTGCAGGCCAAATATGTAGACATACAGCACATGGCACACAAAATCAAACCAGTTGTAGTTTAAGCAGTCTTTTGCACATGTTAATATTGCCATGACAATACAT
Organism: Naso brachycentron; assembly: GCA_029874485.1. Taxonomy (NCBI): domain Eukaryota; kingdom Metazoa; phylum Chordata; class Actinopteri; order Acanthuriformes; family Acanthuridae; genus Naso; species Naso brachycentron. Next base: position 13,756,023 of record JAQFJA010000015.1, read on the forward strand.
TTTTTGATATATCGTGCAGCCCTAGTTAGTGCAGGGATAAAAATTTTTTTTTATGCAATCATGTCCCCTGAACACGTCCACCCTGACCACAAAAATGATAGCAGTCACTACGCTTCATAGAAACGGTAGAAAAACTTCGACAACCATGTAAAACAGTAATAAACGTGCATGCTGTCATTATTCTGTTTAATCCTTCCAGTTTATTTTTTCCTCCTCTGTCAAGATAAATGCCAGCCCCTCACCCGTCCTGCTGGCTCTGCCATTTACACAGGCTGCCTCTCAGGCCCCCCCCCCCGTCTGTGCTGTTTAAACAGATCTGTGAGGCGCGTCAGAGGCGCATTAAACCTGCGCTGAACAGGCTGTGGAAAAGGGGCTTCTATCCCCCCTCGGCAACAGCTGCACTACTTTACTGACAATGGTTGTACAGTTTGCAGTTGTTGTGCAGTTTTTACGTGTTCTCAAGCCCATATAGAAAAATCCTTTCTACAGTCAAGTAAGCTGTGGACAGTCAAACTCCAGTTGAGGTATAACTATAATTCATAGACTAATAAATTGGCCTAATAAATGAATAGAAAATAAGAGTTAACTTTAAACACCTGTCCTCTGTCCATTCGTGAAGAATAATAAACAGTTAAAGTTGCAAGATGAGAGGAAAGACAGTCCCTCCAGAAAAACGCAGAGGTTTTTTTTGATTGTTGCAGGCAAAAATCCTTGATTATGTGACAGCTTTTCTAAAAAAAATGCGATGGAATATGTGGGGTTTTATGCGATTTTATGCGGTGCAATTGCGGAAATTTGCTAAAATCGCGGGAACTTGCAAAAATGCGATTTGATGAAAAAAGAAGGAAAAAGTAATTCCCCCAACACCTCGTTCTAACTAGGCTACTCCCTAAATGTAAAAGAGTCATTTCTAATGACTTCCCTATGATAATCAAGCAAACTACATCATAGAAAGGGCTGGAAATACTTTAGTTCTCATCTTGTTTTATTTTCTAAACTTAATAAACATGGCTCAAACTTACAAAACATTCCTAAAGTCACAAAAGTCCCGTAGCTTTACAAAACAGGTAAAAAAGATAAGCTCTCGTGCTCTGACACACAGTTGCATGGAGTGCAAAATTGTTTGCACCTATTTTTGTTAGTAAATGAGGCTGATTTCCCTTTTTCATCGTGGTATTTTCTCTGAGCTTTCATGGTTTCGTTTTTCTTCTCGTGGGAGGCGATGATGTATCACGTCGTGTAATTACGTCACCTCATAACGTTCCCAAGGCAACGGAGGGAAAATGGCTCCCGTGTGAAATAAAAATGCAGCATTTTTCAACTTTCTGTGGCGATATATGTGACTTTTTGCAATGAAAATGCAAGAATTATGAAATCATGCGTGTTTTGCGTATGTTGTGCAGAAATCAGCGATTTTTGCGACGAAAGTGTAGTGTCTGTGAAAAAGTGCAACACCCTGCATAATATGTGGGCTTTGGCGGATTATGTGCTTTCCCGTCACTAGGGTTGGGCAATCGTCTCTATTTTCATATCATCCAATCGTGGTCACCGGAGATCACCGACAGGCGATCCAGTCGCCAGAGGGGGTGGGCGGAGTTATGTCACAGCATGCACATCTGTACTGCCAGCATCCACCCATCACACACTGGATTTCAACAGAGTGACAGCCGATTGACATGAGGAGTCCAGCGTGGGTTGAATGTGCAGTGACAGATGGGGTATTAAGGAGACGTCTCGTATGAATCTCTGAATCTTCATGACGCTGCGTGTTCACAGACTTTAATAATGTGGTCATGGGTCATTTTCACCTCCTGTCAAGGCTCCAAAGAGAGCAGCACGGGCCTCACGGGTCCATGTAAGAACGGTTTGTTGATGACCACGTATGTAGTGAGGAAACGGACTAGCTGATTAATTACGACACTTTTTTTTGTTGGTTTTTGACATTTTTGTATTGCCGTGGCGTCCACAGCAAAACATTACCAGCAGAAATGCTGTTCCTGCGTCACGCAGTCTCCCTCCCTCCTTCTCTTCTTGGAGAAGAAGAGAGCAGCGCCGACCTCATGGGTGAAATTGTGAACACGTGGAACAATAACTATGACCTGTGGGAGAGCATCAGCTGATTGACCGAATGTTTTATTTGCTTTTGAGATCATCGCCAGCTGCGCTGAAGAAAGCTCCGCTCCCTCGATACATAGAGGCAATTAATTTGTATTTATTTTATTTTCACGTTTGTTTTCCACCTACCTGAATTGGCAACTACATGGCACATTTTACTTGCCCAAACACAGAATTTACTTGCCCTGGGCAAGCGTTAATATCAAGAATAGTTTTGATTAGGGGTGCACCAATTGCAATTTTGCAATCTGCCAAAACTGACGATTTTGTAAAGAGTCTAACCTGCTGATATCAATTTTTGCCGATTCTGCCCCCCCAAAACTGTTCTTCACAGCATACACAAACATTCATGGAACTTTTCTTTTATTGAAAATCAAACTATAAAACATTGAAATACAAAATGACTTTAACACATGCTGCTGCTCTTCTCTGCTCTTCTCTCTAGAAGCCACTTCAGTGCAGTGATGGCTGGAGTAAGACCTGCAGCTGTTGCTGTTGATGAGCTTATTTCTTTGGTGAGCTCCTCAAAAAGTGTGCGGATGGTTAAGACATTATCGATTAGCTCCCACTGATGTGCGCTGATAGTGGCTGGCAGCTCATACTCAGCAGCATATGTGTCATGCTTACATGCATAGAATGCCCAGCCCATGGGCTTACAAGACACCATTATTTGCAAAAAGAAACAAAAATCAAGGGAGAACCCAGAGTACCAGCATAAGTTACAACTAATGCTAAACAAATAAACCATCCTGACGCTTTTTCCAAGCTTTAGAAACAAAAGAAGCCAACCTGTAAACATTAAATTAAACAGCCATTCAATTTTGTTATCATCCATGCACCAAAACATTTCTGGATTCTGAACAAACATTTCACTTATAATCAGACTTTGTAACTCATCATAACAGGGACAATACAAAAGAAAATGTGACTCGTTTTCAACTTTTCAACTCCTACCTTGCATACTTTGCACAACCTTTTTTTTCCTCCTGGATGTTTTCAAATCTTCCGACCTCCATGGCCAGAGGAAGGATTTCTGTTCTTAACTGAGCAACTAAAGACCTCTGACTCCTTGATAAGTTTGCAAGAACATAAGATTCAGTACCATATGCTTGATTTGAATGTATGTCTGTAAGTTTGGTTTTGACAACATATCTTTCAACCATTTTTCTTCAAATCTAGCAAGTAACTTGTTTCTAATTGCGTTTATGCTACATGATTAATTATTTCTACACATATATTGCAAATCAACCCCAAAACAGCATGAATTTCTGTAGCCCATAGTAGCCCAATGTGTTTTGCTCCAAAGAAAAACATTTTAATAATCCTGTATTCTGACATATTAAGGGAAACGGTTCCATAGTCTTATCATTTCTCATTTTCTAATTATTGAACCAGGAGTCCATCCCATATCACCCTGAACAGCCAAAATAGGAGCTAACTTATGAACACCTAAAAACCAGCGTGCAGCTCTGTTCTGTATAGAGTCTGTTATTTTACAAACTCTGAAGCCCCATACCTGAAGCATAATTTAAAATGGGGGCAACACTTGCATCATAAAGTTGTGATTAAGTTACCCAAGATCTTTACTGATCCTAAACTTGTTGAGCACAGACCCTAATGCTTTTCTGGCTGAATCCGCCAAAACTTTAATTCCAACTTCATAGGTCATAAATTCACTAAGTGTAAATCTCACATATTTACATTCAGGTGTATATTCCAGTGTTACATTCCCAAAAATAATTTTTCTCCTACTTCTTTCAATACGTTTTTCTGAAATGAACAATCTGTGTTTTACTCTGATTTATTGACAGCCTCCATCTGTAAAACCTGGTTTTTAACAAACTCAACATATCTTGCAAGTCATCTTTGGATTCAGCCAGTAGAGCGATATCATCAGCATACAACAAAATGCCCAGAGTTAAATCATCCAAATGTATACCCAAATTAGATTCTTTGATATTAAGAGCCAAGTCATTTATATACACTGTGAACAGAGTAGGAAAAAGAACATCACCTTGTTAACGCCAAATGGAGTACTAAACCAATCAGTTTTGCATTCTTTACTTCTAAACAAGCAACGATCAGCCATATCATGATTTTAGAGCTTTATAAAATCTGCCATCCACCCCTGCTTTTAAAAGCAGGTAGAAGCAAATAAATCTCTATGAACCTAATCAAAGGCTTTTTGGAAATCAACAAAACATACAAAAGTAGATTTGCCTTCTGTAATTCTTGCTCAAACATAGTTTAAATTGAATGAATATGATCAATGCAGGCTCCGTATTTCCTAAACCCATTCTGTTCATCAACCCAATGTTCCAGTTTCCAGGTAGTGTGTCAGCCGAACATTGAAAATACTAGAATGTAATTTACACACAGTACTGAGAAGGCTGATTCCTCTGTAATTAAGAGGAACTCATGGATCCGTCTTTGATGATTTTGGGATTGGTTTGATGATAGATTTATACCATGCAGTTGGAATAAGTCATATCACCATTGTAAAATTCTAGAGAAATATCATTTTCTCAGCTTTGATAACTTCCAAACATTTAAAAGCACTTGTTTGATCTATAAATGTTTACATGGGTTGGCTCTATCTCCTCTAGGGGAATTTATTAAAAGGAGGAATAGCCAACTGTGCACAAGGGCAACCACTACGGGGGACTATGAAGTCCAATTTAGAAAATCAGTTCTGGCACAAAACACCTGGTCCATCAAGGGCTGTGCCAGCTGGAACAAACTGCCATTAGCTATTAGGGAAAGCTCCACGTTTGCTGCATTAAGAGCCAGCTCAAAACATGGCTCAAAAGCAATCAAAATTGCTTACATTAGCTTTTTTAGCTACCTCCCAATTTTTTAGCACTATGCACTTGACCTTGTATTTCTAGCACTCTGGGATAGAGTAGAGTAGCTGTTGCATGAATGGTCCTTGTCTATGCATTAAATGTGATGTCTGTTATTTGTTTGTTATTTCTGAGATGACATCTTACATGTGCATCCTGTCTCTGTTTGTATTGTGTCAACGGTAATATGGTATCCCTGCGATGACATATTGCATGTCCTTGTTGTTTTGTGATGTCTAAATATGACTGAAAGTTTAATTTTATCATTACTTATTGGGGACTACGGATGGAATTTAGCGGCAAGCTAATGTATATTTACATGTTTAGAGTACTCTGTATTGTAAACATGTCCATGAATGTACACTGTCCCGTCCAAATAAACGATAAACTAAAAAACTAAAAACTAAATTTGTATTCCTGTGTTCCTGTGTTTAATGTTAAATAATCACCGTCGCATATTTTGCTTTTTTTATGTCACTTACTCGTGACGCTCCCGGTGTGCACCAGCCTTTAAAGCTGGTGTGGGCAGTTTATTTTTGGTGTCATCAGGCAAAAATCCCATAAATTTTTTTCAACATTTTGTAAGTCAGCTGGTCTGAAAGAACTCTAGACTTCTGCTCCTCTCCTTAGCTCTGGATTCAGACCATGATTGACACTTTTCAGCCAATCACAGGTCATCTCAGAGAGCGTGTGCTCCTACTGGCAGCCCCATGCAGCACTTCTTAACAACAGGTGATGATGTGATGAGCTGATTGGCTGTTCAAACAAATGACTTGCCTTACGTTCTAAAACTGGCCTCTGGCGATGTGACAGGCTGAGTTGCAGGCGACACCGTCAGCCCGCTTGAGTCGAGCTGAGACGGACAAGTTTACACCACTCATGTGTCATGAATCTTTGGTGCAAACCGGACTTAAAAGAGAGAGCAACAACAACCAAACTAAAATATGAGCTGGAGCAAAAACGGGGATGGGGAGGCTGCAGCTGAGCTGCTTTCTTAGGAGTCTCATATTACAGCTAGCTTGATTTCCTGACATTGCCGACCTCATCTTTAAATCAAGCTCAAAGAAAGGACCTTCTTCTGCCTAAAGAATCCCAATCGTCAATATCTTAAACACTGCATTCCCCTTTTGTTTTAGGCAAATCCTGTCACTTACAGCAAAAACAGAGTTGCTCAGGTCCCCTCTTGTTACGGACCCTTTGATTTCCCTCTGAAAGTTTTCCTTTAAGCACAGGTATACCTGGAAACTCCTGCTCATCCTTCCCCTTTTTTTAATCTCCCTTCTAGACACATAAAACTTTAATCCACTGGAGTAAATTTCCTTGACCCAGCTCCTGTTTAATTGCTTCTCTTTTATTCCTTTTTCTTGTTCTGACATCCTTAAACTTGATCCCTTCATAGGCTGCACAGTACTTTCGAAACTTCTGTCTGCTTTTGTTTCTGCAGTGGGATATTAACACCTGAGAACAAACGTGGCAGGGTAACTGTAATTAAAGTGTTTGTAATATGACACTCTATGATTCCCCATGAAGGTATTCTGCTCTTGTCTGCCTGAGAGAAGTCAATCATCAGTTTCAGCTAGACTCAGTGCTTCTCCTCAGGATTCTTCTGCAAAGGCCACCATGTAACCAGAGGGCCAGAGGTTAAATCTCCACAACACGTCTTCACAACAGCCACGTGTCACAGCAAATTTCCTCACTCAATAACAAGGGCCTGTTTTCCATCATCTGCCTGAAATGGATCATCTAAGGATGCAGACGTGTTTTTCTCCTTTCTTGACCCCATCATTGTAAAATGTGCCAGGCATGATCTCACCATATGGACACCTGACTTTGTCCAAAACGTCAAAATATGCTGTTATCATTCTTGCCTCTGACCCATTTCTATGCAAGTCTTTTCCATTTCTTCTTTCCATCTGTGGAGTCAATTCAGGCTTCTCCAAGTCTATTAAGGATAACTTGAACTGGAGGCGATAAAGAGATTACCTAAGGTCATTGTTTTGCACAAAACTTGAAAAGTTAGTGTTTGTCTTTTCAAAAGAAGAGCTTCTTGAGACAGAGATGGGCCATTTCGACATTCTTTGGGCCACCATGTGTGTGGTCTGCCCTCTCTCTTCTGTTGGGAAGAACAATCAAATTATTAGAGGAAAAACAAGACAGGATGAAACCCTCTCTTCTGCTGGTTGATCCCTTTCATTCATTAAAAGAAAGAACACAAGACCGAGGAAAACAGAGGGAGAGAGCATCCAGCAATTGTTCTTCTGATCCAACCTGTGATCAAAATATGAGTTCAATAAAGAGACAAGAACAGAAGCATGGAGACACTGATTCAGTAGAAGTAAACAATCTTAAAGGATCCAACAGATGTTCAAAGATGTTTAATAAATCCCTTTGCTTCTACACTCACCTGCCCATCAAAATGTCCTACAAACCTGATATCTCAACTGCACCTTTCGTAACCTAAAAAGGTCATGGAACAAATGTGAGTGTAGACTAAACTGCCCATACAAGCTTCAATATTTGTTTCTGTGACCCAAAATCACTTTCTCGAGATACAGCCAGAGACTGCCTGCCAGCTGAGCACATGGCAGTGGAGGGAGTCATTGGCCAGTGCAGACATTAAACTTGTGAACTTATTGCAACAGCATGCCTCAGCCTCCATAAACACTAAGCCACCCCAACGCCTTCCCGTCATGATGATAAGATGAGGTTCAGCTGGGGTTAAAAAACAGCCCCCTACCTCGCCCTGATTAGATCCAGCTTTATCAGGTTCGATCCAGGAACCGTAAAGTCTATATTTTCAAAAAACGTTTAGTTTCGCAGTAACAGTAAATTTTCTAGAAAGCAGCCAAATATCTCTATGAACTTTTTCCATATTGGTGGAATCTGCACCTCGTAATTTATGTGCAGAGCCACCAGCAGGTCAAGTGAGGTATCCACTGAGATTTGTCAACATCTACTGGATGACCTGCAGCACAGACATCCATGGTTCCCGGAGGATGTATTCTTATGACTTATGACTTTTACTCTAGTTTCACCATAACATTAATAGGCCTAATTATTTAGAGTGACATGTATGTAAAAGTGTTCAATGGATTCTCATGAAATAGGATTAACTGCAAAAACTTCTGTAATTCAGATTTTTGTGCCATCATAGGCTAATTATGTCCAAAACTGGCATTTATAATAGCTACAAAAATTAATAGTACTGACATTAACCTTAATATTTTTTTTAATTTAGTGCTAATTATCAAATGTTAGCATGCTAACTAATATGGTGAATATGGTAAACATGGTGTGTGCTTGTCGGAACTGGGAACTACTTCACAACCAAGTTGCCCGTGTTCCGGGGAAACTAAGATGTTACAGGTTGGGGTTAGTGGCGTCTGCTGTTGATACGAACGCATTATGCAGAGTGTAGTGCATGCAAACACCATACTGTTGATGCATGGAGCAGCCATGTTGGATTCTGAGGTCAGGTTTGGTGAAGCTCTGAGTCAGAAACTCAACCTCAAGGGCCATTCCAGTTAAAATTTCCGAGTTAGAACTCAGATATTCTGACTTCCCGGTTTTACTGGAATGTTCCGTGAGCATGTTAGCAATCTGGAATTAGCATTCAAGTTGATACTGCTATGCTTAAACAAGTACAACACACAGTAAACACCTGCTGGTATATCCATTGAGAGGATATTAGCATGCCGGCATGAGCATTTAGCTGAAAGGACTGCTCTGCCTCTATGGACTAGAGCGCTTAGCATGACTGTAGACTCTTTCCTGGTTTTTTTTGTTGTTGTTTTTTTTGTCATCGTAACTGTAAAAGCTTTTCTTAAACTCAGTCATATGGTACTTGCAATGCACAGCTAATACAGAAAAAGGGAGAATCTTTTAAAAAAAAAAAATTAGAATTAGAATTGGCAGAATCATCCAGTCCTCGTTTTTCTCTGATGGTATGGTACAATAAAAGACCTTAAGAACTGGACCCCACGACCTCCCACAAAGTTCCCCAAAGTGCCTCTACTTTTGTTTTTGGCCAATAGAGTCGATAGTCCATTAAGTCAGCCCAAAACAAACCTAATCAAGATTTGGTGAATGAGATTAAAACAAAGGAGGTTTATGGGGGGGAAGGGCCAATTTGAATAGATTAGACAAAGGGTGTGTGTGTGTGTGTGTGTGTGTGTGTGTGTGTGTGTGTGTCTGTGTGTGACTCTGTCTGTCTGTCTGCCTATATGGAGGTTGAATAAGGATGAATGACAGAGTGCGAAAGAGTTTGTGTGCTGTGTTCTCTGCTCAGCTCCACATCGAACCTATCATTACCAGATGTCACAGTGAGGGTGGCTGCCAGCCGAATCGCTGCTTATTGCCCTAAACTCCAGCTCACTGCCTCTCTCTCTCCTCTCCTTCCTCTTTTATTCTTTTCTCTCATTGCTCTCTCTCCCCCTGTCGCCCATTCCCTGCTCTCTCTCCCCTCTGTTTTTTCCTTCCCTTCTCCATTTCCAGCTGTTTTTGGAGAACGCAGCAAGAGTGGGGCAAGTTCTCCACCAATTGTTTCGGTCCTGAGAGGAGCTCGGCGGTGGGACCCCTCCCTCCTTCTATCTCTCTCCCCTCTCTCTCCTCTGTCTCTCTTCCTCTCTCTCTCCTCCCCTTGTTGTGACAGAGCACACCTGCTTGATCTTGGCTACACGCGCTCTTAGTTCAATTACCCCATAGGCCCTCGCAACCTCTTCACAATCTCATCCCCCCACTCGACTGGATTTTTGGGAGTCAAGCTCACCTCAGCTCTCTTTGACTTACTTCTACTGAGAACAGGTAGGTTAATCCTTAAACT
>JAQFJA010000015.1:13989138-14000760 GCA_029874485.1 Naso brachycentron
GATGATTTTCATGTACATGAAGATATCCCTTTAATATCAAAGGGCCTGTGCCTGCATTTTTTTCTCTAAGTGTCGACATCTTTTTTTCAAGCCTTCAATGAGATGTGAGCACATGAGGCAATGTGACGTCACCTAGAGAAAAAGTGCTGCTCCCACTTTTTAAATTTTTATTTATTTTTTTGTGGGCGTTGGGGCATTTCACCTTTTTTGTGTGGTGGCTCTGAACACTTTGAGTCTAGAGCCCTACAATTCATTTTGTGTTGATTGTAGTGCCCTGCATAGACAAAATTTTTGTGTTGATTGTAGTGCCCTGCATAGACAAAAGCGGCACTGTTCACTGTCGTAAAGATCTTGTCTAGCACGAGCATTTCTTTTGGAAGAGAGTGAAAGAAACACACCACTTATTTTGCCCAAAATATTAAACTTATCTTAAGAAAAATATCCCCCTGCTACCAAACATAGATAGTAAAAAAGAGAACAGCAGATCCATCATGCTTTTGTGCCGTAAAGCGTTTCATAGTGTTTCTGCTAACTGTGCTGATCAGGTAAATGCCTTGTAAAAGACAGGACAGTAATCTCCAATCTCCTCGCCGATGGTCTCATTTGCCAAAGCAAGTAAAACGTCAGGCATCAGTATGTAATTAAGACATTTCATAATAAGTTAAAAGTTCCTTGTAGGGGCTTTAAAATCTCTCAATATTTCATAAAAGTCCCACTCCTTTCAGAAAACAAATCATATACTGTATTAGATCATATTGGACTTATCATATTGCACATTAGTGACCAGGAAAATGGCATGTCTGTCTACCTGAGGATATACGAAGAAACTGTGGTACTCATATAAAGAAAGAAAAGCCCAGTGGGAGCAGATTAGCCAGACACTGATTGATGTGCTTTTATCACATTATGTGGTGTAAACTTGTTGTTAGCTGTGTACTCAAACCTCTATTAATGTAACGTTAGCTGCCTAATTAGTGTCAATAAAACCCACATGTAGCTTTTGCTTCTGTCACTGCACAAGTGCTCCATCCCAGCGCCCTGCCAGCGCTGTTCTGTCGGAAAAAAATGTTATCTGGACAGACACCCTAAGGTTTGATTTTTTTAATAAATTCTGACCAGGGGTTCAGAACCTTTCAAGGGGTGACAAGATAAACATGTGGGGCTGGAAATTTTCAACAAGATAGTAAATATGTGGTGACAAGTAACTACAGCAAGTACATTTGTGTACTGGGCATAAGTAAAATTTTTAGGCTCTGGTTCTTGATTACTTCCATTTTATATGACTTATATTTCAGTTCGCTATAGTAGTACAATAGTACAATAGTGTAGTTCATATTTCACTGCGTTGATCTGACAGCTATAGTTACTTGTTACTATACAGATTATGATTTTACAAACAAAACTTATTATCAGTTTATAGAATATGATGCACAGTTAAAGATAAACTGCACATAAACTGTCTAAAAAGTTATATATATATATTTTCTAAAGTATTAAAACACAGCTGTCATGTCAGTGTGTCAGTAACAATTAATCAGTATTGTCACATTCTATAAGTCGCCACACTGCATAATGCACACGTTTAATTTTGTTTCTACTTTTGATTGTAGGACTTTTAGTTGTAACTAGGATTTCTCGTTTCTGCTTTACAAATGTTGCTAATTTTCAACGTTTCTTTAGTCTTTCCTTTTTATGGGAAACTCTCTTTCAGGCCTGTTAATTGTAACTACACAAGTGAAACAATCTGAAAAAGATATGTTACTTTTTGGCTAAACAGAACTAATTAGATTAATCTAGTGTGTCACAAGCTGCTTTCATGAGTGGATATTATACTAAAAGATCTTTCAGACTTTTTTCTAATCTTCTCTTCTTTTGGAAAACACTGTAGGATAGAAATGACACGTTGTATTATATTAAAGGCTCTTAACAACAAAAGCTGTTGGAACCACTGATCTCGAGAGACAGGTGAGACCTGAAAGACTTGTTAATTCTCTGACCTTCAATTTAATGCTTTCCATTTTCAGCCCCTTACTCAGGTAACCAAGCACACACAAACACACAGACACACAGACACACACACACACACACACACCCACTAGAGGGCAACATCCTCTGCGATGGTATCAAAGTCCACTTATCTAGAAAACATTAAGGGAACTGTTCTCAAGGAGCAGAAACTATCTGCACTCCACCGTCATGAACGTGGCTTTCCAAAACAAAATCCATTTGTAATCGCTTCGCTCTGGGCTCTCTGAGGACTCACATGAAGTGAGAGCAATTTGCAGCTTTGACGCAGTTGTTTTGTACTCAACTCTCCTTAAGATGAGGAAGTACGACTAAGCGGCAGGCAGCAGCACCACCATGTGGATTTATACAGGATGTGTCTCAACCTCACTGCACTGCAGAGAAATGAATATTGATAAGTTCATTTATCTGTTATTGGTTGAAAGATGCTCTTTCACTCAATCAATAAAAACGCTTTTAAGAAAAATTATCATAGATCTAATTTATGTTAATCTTTCAGTATTTTATTCTATTTTTACCTTGTTTGTTTGGATGTGAATATGCAGCATCTTTCTTTTTTCTACATCCCTTCAATAAAAAGGTTACGGTCTAATAAAAGATATGTTTAAATTAAAAAAAAAACAAAAACAAAAAAACCTGGGATCATGGGATTTACAGACAGACATCTAAACCTCAGGAATATCGTTTGTTTTTGTTTTTTTTCTTTTTTACATGTACCTTGATCGAATATTTTTAAATACCTGCTTTAAATGCAACAATCAAACCTTTAACTTCCAGTAAAAAAGCAATCAGATTAGCTGTCAGCTTGACAGTATTAATGGCGCTCAATGATCATGTTACACACTGAAGCTTTTCAAAGTAAACATGTCAACCAGATCCAGTTGAGATGTTCCCAGACACGCCTCTCAAAGCCGGGTTGAGCTCCAAAGCTTCAAATAGCAAAGATGGTGACAGTAAATTATTCTTGAGACAGCTGACAGATTTTACCAGGAGACTTGTGATATTAAAAGCAGGCTGACAGAGCCATAATGTCTTACCATTATTACGATCTCAAGTACCTGACAAAGCCCTGTGTATTAGTTTTGGTTCAGGGAAAACTAAAGGGCTCAAAACAGCTCATGTCTCATTTCCCTACAGACAAGATCCTTTAAAAACTGCACACACTAGTCAGTTTACATGCATCTGATATGAAAACATATAAGAAAAAAATTGCTTGGATTGTTACCATCAAATGTTTCATATTTACTTTAATTTTTAATCACTTATTTGCTGTCAATCTACCCTGTACTGTATGTCAATTTTATCTGAAGCAAATGGGCTCAGAACATTCAGTGGAAGGTGATTAGTTAAATCTTAGCATAATGTAAAAAAAAACTCTAATTATAAGTGGTACTTGCACACTTACTCAACCATTTAATACTGAATTCTCATTAATTATTAATATTGGCTTAATAATTCAAAGATAGAAATTTTAATTTAATGTGGCTTCCTTCCACTTCATAAGGCTTCACAGTCCCCACTCTACTATACATACAGAAACACTACATGGCTTTTTAAATTAAAATGTCACAAAAGTGCCATGAACAACAGTACATGCAATACTGACTGAATATGTGTAAACTTAATTTTCTATTATTTTCCTTTTGACATTAAAATATTAAAGGACAATTATTAATCATTTAAAGATGGGTCGCATTTTTGTAGTTGTGTTCATCATTTATCATTATTCAATTATGTTCATATCAGTAATTATAAAACTGTTCTAAGATTTGGGGAAAAAAAGAAACCTGAGGGGAAACATCAGCAATTCAGAAGATCATACGTGTTTTAATCAAACAGCCAGTTAATGTGAATTATTTAAAGTAGAAATCAAAAGCAGGCAGTACAATTATCACACAAACGGTTTCTTAACATCAGGGGGGATCAATGTAAATCTTCAAATGAAGTATTAAGACAATCTGTTGTTTCACAGAAAAATTTAGTTCTTACCTAACTATAGTAATTACCTTAATGTAGGCTAAATAAACTTAAGAGCACTGAACCCTCAAATCTTTTTTAAGATGGTGATGAATCTGAACAGCAGACAATTTTGACAATATTTTCAGCATTTATGAGTTTGGCTTGTTTAACCAGCGTCTTAGTTCAATATGCTTTGTTCTAACATCTCAAAAGTTTCTTCAGTAAATTTACTAAGTTTGCAACTGAGTTTTTTTAACTGCACAGGTTAAGAGTAACTCAACCCCTAGACCATTTTTTTCAGCCGAAAACCGAGGCTAAGAAGTATTTAGTAGTGTTTTTAATTGATTCAGGTCTTAATCTTGACATTTTTAGTGCAAATTAACTGACTTTTCTATACTGTGTTATAAATGTGACTGTGTAGTCACTGCCATCTGCTGACTGAAACACTGCTACTGCAAGGCAAGTTTTGATGCATTTTAATTGGTTGATCAGGTGAAACATGTTGTTACCAGTGCCAAGACACTATCTTCAGGCTGAGACCAGTTGCAAGGCAACCCGAGGTTTCTAGATGCATTTTTTTAGATTTCAGGAATGAGGCACTTCAGCCAGAACTCTGGGGGTTTAGTTACACTTTGAAAATTACAGACATTAATAATTGAAATTAATTTGCAAGAAGAGGAGAAAAAACACCTGAAAGGCTTAGTGACTACCTCCACCTACAGCATATAATATTAAAATTATTATTATTATTATTTTTAAAGTGCTTCAAAAGTTAGGACCCCTGAGTCCTGTTAAATACAAACATCTGCTTTCACACTATTTGGGAAGCTGAAGATCAGACATTATCCGAACTTTAAGTGATGGTTAAAAGTGCAAAAATAAACACCAAATCTTAAAAAAAACAAAAAAAACCCCAAAACTGGGCTAGATGTTAGTAACTTTCTTCGGAGTTAATGTAACACTTTACCTGAACCAGATGTAACATGAAAGGACACGCACGCACACGCACACACACACACACACACGCACAGACAGATAGAGAAGTGTGTGTGCGTGTGTGTGTGTGTGTGTGTGTGTTTGTCTGGACAGGCAGGATAAAAGGTTGTTCTGAGTTGCTCTTGTAATCCCACAACAGCAGGATTGTGCAGATGTGCCCGATCAAAAGGACACATACACACACACACCACAGACACATCTATAGCCACACACATTTGTATCCTTCTACTCTGAAATGCCCCGACAATGCTTAGCGCTCCTCCCTTGTCTCCCTGGACACCACAGCATCTGTTGCCCACGGCGATTATCAGGTTATTACATGAAAGCAGCAGCCAAATTCTATTTTGACTCATTGTCCCCTTTCAGTCTCTCTCTCCATCCCCACGATCCTCTTACATCTATATGTCCTTCAACACATCACTCTATTTTATTCTCCCACTATAATATCTCTACACACACAGACACACACTCACTCACACATACACACATAAACACACCTCTCTCAGGTACAGTAGAGACCTCTCCATCACCTCAGAGAGTACTTCATTGTACTGCTGCAATGGTGCACAGTCATGAGGACAGTATGTATGGCATTCACACAAATGAACTCACAGCACACGATCAATAAGATCTGCTCTGAGGCAATACACTACACGGCAAAAAAATATGCAGATAATTGGACATTACACCCCTGTAAGAATAAGATAAAAAAATGTGAACATCTGACTGCAGTAAATTCTTAGATTTATAACAGTTGGTTAGTTCAGTGGTGTTTCCTCAATGAATGTTCTATTGAACCCCAGGGAAAAAAATTCCTTATTATTGATTTATTATTGCAAACCTAACCCTCCCTACATGTTGAAGTGTGTGCTACCCTGTGGACACATTTTCAATTTCTGAATGTAAATTTTGTGCACTGGCTGTAAGACTCTCTAGGCAAGGATAGACTGAGTTGGCCTTGGCCCAGAGGCCTAAAGGATCGAGAAGCAGGAGCCTCTTTTTGTCACCTTTCCATGTATGAAAGTCACAAAGCTCAATCAAATGCACAATCTACCATGTTTCCCTGATCATGATCTTTACTATTGATGTTGTTTCGTGTGTCTTGTATATTTTATTTAATGCTACATCAACCTGCCCAGGGACAGCAGATGAAAATATTCATTTATTTAAACTTTGTTTTGACCATAATAAATAAAAGCATTAAGTCACTGATCTAATAATTTTCTTCAGTTTTCCAAAATAAGGGAAAAGCTTCAGTGAGCCACAATAAAAGTAGGCTAATTTGAATATATGTTTGACAGCATAGTAGCTCTGCTTTAACTTATATCACAGGTTTTCCAGAGTTCACTGTTGGATTTTAGACTGTTGTAATCTATATTCCTCTACGTAATGCTAGTAATTAATTCTTATTGATTATTTAGAAGTGTGCTAACTGAATATCCTCTGTATTTTCAGTAAAATTACTGCCATACATTACAAAGTCCTTCCTAAGATGCAGCCTATCAGTTATGTAGATGATGCTTTATTATATGAAGTAAAGGCACCCATTAAAAGAAAATGTTACCCAGTCCATTTTTTTTAAATCAACAAGAAAATCTATTTCCTTATGCACAGATGCATCATGTTGAAGCACAAAAGTGCCTCAAGCAAACTGACTGATTTTACTGTCAAACTCTGACCAATCAGACATTAAGTTTAATTCATCCTGTCGTCTAAAATATTTTTCAAAACTGTCTACTGTAGCATTTAGGTTTCTTACAATCGGAATAAATGACCTTATGAAAAACAACCCAGTACTCAAAAGAATGAAGATGATGCTTCTGCAGCCTCTAGTGGCCTCAATCTGTACTGCAGTGCAGCCTCACTAACAATTCTCTTTGATTTCTTCATATAGGCAGAATTCTTATTTACATGCAAATGCAGGTCAAATTGGAATTATGTAATAAATATGTGCTCTTCATACAAAACATCAGAGGGTTCTTCTTGTTTTCCATAACAGAAAGGAGATGTTTAGTTTACCTCGTGCTGAAAAGTGATACATTTCAAAACATACATTAACACATAAGCATGTATAAACACTTTTTCCAACTCACATATGCATTCTGACACACATACAAACACAAGCGCAGCATGTGGGCGGCATCCCCGGTGCTGTGAAACATCTTGCATCCCACATGCTTATATAACTCCCTCTCCACCTCCTCCAGCTGATAACTCATCACTTTATCACTTTATCCTCCGCTGGGAAGGAAAATCACCCCCCCCCCTTCTCTCTCTCTCTCCCCTTTCTCCTCTCTCTCATTGAAATCAGCCAGGCTGGCGCCCTCTGCAATCGAACATGATTTCGTTACACTCATACTCGCAGCATCAAAGGAGCACATCACTCCGATGAGATCAGGCTGCAGCAAATCCTGTCTCTACTGAAAATTTTATGTTGGCAAAAATTAAATCATAAACCAGCAGTACTTGTGACAACATAGGGACTCAAATGTCATACTTTGTTATCATCCGGCATTACTGATATTTACAGAAGAGGAGAATTCAATCGAGAAAAAGGAGCTGAAAAGGATCAACTTGCTCTTTTATTGCTGCAAAATTTAAACTACAAGCTTCTACAGCGAGACAGGGAGCAGCAAAATAAAGAAAAAAAGCTAAAAAAAGATGCAATAATTTTATGATATAACAGCACAAACACACCTCCTTGCTGTCTGTATTCTTAGCACGCATTGCACAGTAATGAGAAGAAATGCCCGATGGGCATTCTGCACAGCATGGCCTCAGCATTTCCCACAACGAGAACTTTCACATCGACTTTAGCCTCGTTTTAGCTCTAAAGCAAAAGGACAAGGAGCTGATATATGGGGTCTCCAGCGTGATAAATTAAGCAGGAGAAACAAATTCAGCCTGTCGCTGAGGTGAGAAATGAGGACAGAAACCAATAAGCATTCAGGATTACAAAGCCCCAACTGACGTTGATGACAAAAAAAATATATCCATCACAAGACCTCATTTGAGCCAAGAGCTTGTTTTCAACAGCCTAAAGGTGAAGTTTGTATCTGTCTCTGACGGAGCAGTTTGGCCTGACACACAAAATGTCTTTCAAAATAAAAGATAAGACTGTGAGTCGACACAGGATGGATGACTCTATTACTACCAAGATAGCATCACTCAATTGAAAAAAGAAGTTGTTTTATGCTACAAGCAAGTGCCCAGTTTAGTTATATAAAAAAATATTTGTTAAATGATAAGGCTTTCACAAAAAGACCAAAACTGTCTGTGGCTCTAAATCCTGAGCATCTTCCTTCCCGATGAAGACATAAAAACCTTAAGGGATTTTGTTTTTATAAAGTTTGAGAAATTGAGAAAGAAAAATTAAAGGTGAAGTGTCTAAAACTGAAGTTGTGGAGGCAGGCATATCCTGCTTTTTAGCCCCTTGTAAGAGTCAGACTGTATTACCCTTGGTTCCCTACATTTCCCACAATGCCTGGTAACAGAGAATAACTGAGCTAACTCCAAAAGCTGACTGAACATTAGATGTGATTGAAAGTCAGTATATTTAAAGTTTTACATTTAAAAAACTCTTTAATTTCCTAAAACTACCAGGCACTGTGCTTAGTATTTAGCCATTGTTGGGAACTATTTTCAGCTGTGGATTAATACATACCTGTGCGTATTTACAGCAGCAGGCCACTTGTATGTGGAATCAACTCAACATAATGCCACAGTGAGTTTCAGTGATATGTTTAAATAGTTCTGTGACAACAATGGATAAACACAGGGGGATGGGAAATTGCTTTGGTCTTTCGTGTAATTTGTTGGCAATACAAAAAAGGGAATATTTGATCCTTTTAAACGAAAATATTTCAGAACAGCACGCAAAGGAAGGAAGTAAAAATAAGGATGTGACTTACATTGATGAGCTCGATCTCCCAGATCTTCTTGACCAGCTCCATGGAGGTGTAACCGTTGATGAGGAAGGACTTGGTGTAGTCGCCAAGCTCCAATGACTCCAGCCACTCGGCCACCGAGGTGGGGTTGTTGCCATCGTAACCGACAGGACGCACCTTTGACACAGTACAGACAGGAAGGAGAGAAAAGGGATCTATCAGCTGTGTAGTTTCATATTTTTGTTTTTATGCAACTCTTTACAAGACTTGGAAAGTGTCCTGAACTACAGAACATATTTCTTTAGGATTTCTTTGCTGATTGTCAGACAGCTTTGTTTCATTTTATGGTGGGTGGTTTGTGCAAATGTTGAGCTTCCTTCTGTTGTCTCTGCACCCAGAGCTCCCCACTCAGTCGCTAACAAAAATCTTTATTCCACAAAGGATTTTCAGAAGCATGTTTAGGTTTACTGTTAACTGTCATGTGATTGCTTGTGACCGGCTGCCAGCCATATTGCTTCTTGTTTCATAACAAAAATCAAAACAAAGCAATGCCCAACTCACAGTGGGTCACCGAGCAGCCGGAGCGTTTGTCGGTCCAGTGTGTTGCAGTGCATTCTGGTTTATGTAGGTTTTTTACCATTTGAACAAAAGAAACCATCCACATTCATTTTTTTCTATTTTCTCTGGTCATGTAGCACAAATTCCTAAAAATATTTGAGTCTTTTATCTGCACAGACAAATACTTCTTTAATATCTCTGCACGCTGGCTGCTTGAGAGGTTTCTTGACTTGAATTTCTTTTCTTTCATGTTTTCATAAACATATTGATACTGTGAGGAAATGTTTAACGTGTTTAGCTCGTTTTCTGCCCATATGGTGTCCCACCTTGACCGGAAGCTTTGTAGCAAGAAACAGCTGGTATCTTAAGGTATGCTCTTTTCAAATGCAAACCACAGAGCCTACATACGCATTTCTTACATAACATGGCAGCTGTTCGGTTTCTATTTACACTGTATTTGGTTGGTCCGCTGCACTTTTCTCATTTTCTATCTTCATTTTGATGCAACAGCCTCATTTCAACACAGGGATCATTAAAGATTTATTTTGTGTTAAGAGCTTCCCTAGTTCAGGACGAATACAGGAAATACTGAGCTCTAATAGAGTGATTTCTTTTTCCAAACTATTTGCTGGATTAAAAGCATGTACCTCTACACTTGGCAGTGCAAACAGGTAAACACAAGCTTAGGAAAGCTTCAGCAAGGGCAGAATAGGACATCAGCAGCAGGGGGTTATTGCCTTGAGAGAGAGAGTGTAGCAGATAATTCTCAATTCACTTTTATTTTGACAGTCAGAATGGCTTCAGAGGGTTTATGGTGCTTCAAACTAGCATCCCGAATCCTCCACCTTAAGTTGAGCATGTGCTTGCCTTCGTGTGTGAATGCAGACAAAAGTTGAATGTTAAACTTTTTACAAATTTTTGAAAAGTTTAGGGAGGTGAAAAGAGGAGACTGAAGATCAAAGTTTTCAGGGTGTCTGTATGAAACCTGCTTATCTCTGAGCTCAGGGTCTCCCTTTTCTTTCCATCCTCTCTTTACACACTCCCCTTTTTCTGCACTCACCCTCTACAGTCACACACCTTTGATCTAACTTTCTACTTCACACACACACGAGCATTTGACCTCACAGAAACTTTCCTGTCTGTAAGTATTCTTTATATTATTTCAGCAGCCATCTGTCAATTTTAAAGCACTTTTCTTCTCTGAAAAAGTGTGTCCTTTTATTTTTTTCTGTGTATTAATTTTGCAAACACAGAAAAAACCTGGATTTAGATTTTTTTTTAAAGTGTTAGCACTTTCTTGCATTATCTAATTTCAAACTAGTTTGAATGCTGTGATCTCCAGTATCGGATCACAGTTAATCTTTTTCTGATTTCGCAAACTGCTTAGTGTCTTGTTAGAGTATTCAGCAGAACAAGCAGAGAGAAATCTAACCACCCACAGAGAGAGTTATATCACATGGAAACACAGATGGAGTTTTATACTAAATCGGAACAAATCAGCTGCAGCTGCAAATGGAGATCAGCTCTCATTTGTCTCATCTTATGAACTTAAACAGGAAATAAAGAGTTGAGTAGTTTAAAATTTGATGAATTGCATGAGGTGACTTTACAATAAAGGCAGCTAGAAAGATCAGCTGCAGGAAATGTTAATCAGAATTGATTGAGACGTCAAGTCAGAGTGTTTGATGTGCTGTAGTTGCAGTACTGACCCTGGGCAGCAGCCGTATGGCCTGCAGGAGGCGCTGTCTGTGGGCTGAGTTGAGGATCCCAATCTCCAGCAGGTCCTGATCTTCCACCACATTGCTGCCCTAAAGAAGAATAAAATAACAACTAAAGTTAGGATTTATCATGCAGAGCTCGCTTGTTTTTCTTTTTAAAGTCTGCTCTGTGTTACCTCATTCAAGTAAAGCAACATTCATATGTTTCAGTATTACAAAACAAAAGCAAAAATCCCAAAATGTGGTGTTTGGAAAGTTGGAGCTATGCTAGCAACCTAACAGGTCTGAGCATAAAATCTCTAGGCATCTTTTTTCAAATACTAAGGCATCAAAGACAGAAGTCTGTGAGTAAAAATAAGTGAACTGACACAGAAAAAAAACAGGAAAGTGGTAAAACATCAGTTGCAAAGCTGCAACCATAAGAAACTATTAGACGGCAGTTTGATATTCTCAAATACGACTCTGCCACACACACACAC
>JAQFJA010000015.1:14045659-14057497 GCA_029874485.1 Naso brachycentron
TCTAATGTGTTTGGGCATCAATAAGTGTTCTGTGAATGGTCAATAGTCCCTGCAGCGTTTCTTGACCTGGACAGTGTGTAGGATGGCGATGATAAGAGACAGATTAGGGTGGGTCATACCTTTGCTATTCTTGGACAAAAAAGATTGCTTAAGCTGGAACTATTAAGTAAACTGTCAAACAAGGAAGTGCTGATGAATAAGTTTCATTACAAATTAAAGCACAAAATTCTGTTATATCCTACCATTGCGTGGACAGGCATTGGGTCGGTGGTTGATATCAAGTGAGCAGGGTTTGCGTGTGACGGCTGTGGTCACCGACTCGTACGGGTTGTCCTCGTCCTCAGGCAGGAAAACATCTAGAGATGGAGATGTGACGATCTCTGCTGAATGCTTTGAACCCTGTGAGAGATAAATGGAGAGAGAAAATGTGAGACCAATTTGTTTAATATATCACATTATCCAGTGACAGTGTCCACACTGACTCCAGTGCTACATTCATTTAGCTAAACACAAACAAACACTAATTACTAATTATTAATTATTTACTGCTGACATATTGGCCTGTTATCCCTTCCAACAGACCCATAAATGAAGCGTCATGCTAATTGATAGTGTTTGGAAAGCAAAGAGAAGAGGCCTTTCACTGAGTTTACACATGCACAATGTTAGATCAGAGAGTCATTTTGATTTTATGAGAAAGATAAATCTCAGCAAAGAGATTATGTGATGTGTGCTTCAAACGTGTCTTGTTGTTCACCTTTGCCTCAGGTGCATCATCATAAACAAAAAGAAAACAAGGAAACACATCAGCTCAGTAAACTTTCAGTTCCCACTCATGGCTATCACTCAAGTCCTCAAACAACTGGATTGCCATGAAGGACTTAAGCCAGTGTTCAAATACTGAAAGTAAAGGGATAAAAAAAAAAGTTCCAATTTTGTCTTTCTTCTTTTCAATCCTTAAGAGTTTCTTTTAGAGTCTCCCGATGGTTCCTTTGGGACTTTCGAGGTTTTGTTCTCTGTGATTACTGTGATCAGCAAGGTTTTGCAGGAGCTTTTCTTAAACAAGAAAAAAAAATCTCAAGCTCTCAACATTCATCTGCCAAAAAATTGGAATAGATTAAGGACAAGTCTCAACAATCTCACGCTGATCTGCTTGCTGTCAAGTGTTTGAGTGTCTCTAATAAACAGTAGATTGTAGTGAAACGGCTGCAATTTGGGGAACAACAGTGATTTTTTTTTTTTAAGGGTTTTTTGTGATTAATGTACTGGAAAGTTTCTACACTGCAAACTCTTGTAATTTTTCTAAGATTAAACATTAAAATGTGAGATATAATGTCTTTATTTCAGTGTCTTAACTCATGAAAGAGGTGGCTGTTGGACAATGCAATAGCTTTGGGGTTTAATCCCATGATTGTAATAACTTTCAAAAAGAGCAAAAAAAAACTGCTGAGAAACAGCACAAAAATCTCTCCGACAAAAACAGCTATGAGTCAAAACAGCATCTACTTTGTCTCACCTGTTGGCTAAGCAATTCCAGTTTGCAGCTGGAAATGTTTTACGATGGGATTCTTTTATCTTAAGAGTTATGCTCCCAACATGTCTGCCGTCTAAGTGTCAGATATGTGACAAAGTAAGACAAAATAAGCAAAACTGCTAAACTGAGAGAATGCTATCTTAAAAAGACCGTACCAGTGTCACCACATTATTGTCCTTTGTCAACATCGGCCACACAAAATACATTAACCCCGCCCCGTTTTACCAGCTTTATCTATGAGATACTGTGTTTGTTTACATTTTGTCCATATTCAAAAAATATTACAGAAAGTACCTGAAAATGTGCAACAATGTTAGTTAAAAAGACAGTTTGTGTCAAAATTCTTCTTCACACTAATACTGGAGCTAGGAAGGCACTTGTAAGGAACTATTTTTCCAGGCGTATTAACTTTCATTTCAACAGCTCACCTGTCTCTCTCGATTTTTGACCAAATAAACACAATTTTTTTATTTAGATGGATAAGTTGCCTATACTGACCAACTTTCCCATGTCCTATAGTGTTTCTATACCCTGTTTCAACATAAATGGAAGTGAAAGGGGTTTAAAAATGCAGTCTGAGTTTTACCAAAGTATACACATGGTCAATTTTAACAACAACATTTGTAGAAGATAGGGGCAATCTCTGATAATAGGAAGAAGTCAAAAATAGACTGGTATGGTCCTTTAATTTTGTCTTCTAAAAACCAGAAACAGATAAAGACCTGCAAGCTGGTATAACGGGTCCAAGAACCCACTGAATCTCAGAACCAAAGGCATGAAAAATGAAGGCAGCCATGAGGATGACATCAACTCTGAACAGGGTAGAAACAGAGAACAAACAATGTCCTGAGCAATGCACATAGGAGGATAGAGGACTTAAAATCTACACAACACAAACTCTGTAAGGATTCTATTTTGCAATACAGATGGAAAAGCTTTACTCCTTTTAATTATTGCTGTTGCACTTTTTATCTGTGAAGCCTTTTTTGAGTCTCCCTGAAAAGAGCAGCCAAATTGCAATGAGCATACTAAATGAAATACATCAATTATTTTTTTTACCAACAGGGATTTCCAGCATTTTGAAAGAATCTCTTCATTTGAAGGTGATTAATTCAGAGCAACATGTAAGAAAATGTTCCTCTGGGAGGTTTATATAACAGTGTTCTCTGTAGGTATCTGAGGAGAATTTCAGATTGCACTTTGTTGCAGCACCAGTGAAAAGGTTGAGACCCAAGGGCTTCTGAGAGAGAATTGAGGACCAGAAGGTCCCTTATCTCTGCAGCAGATGTGTACCCAGAAAGAATGAAAAACATGACTGAGTGATGTGAAGCAAGGGAAAAGGTTGCAGGGGCGAGGGTCATTTCAGCCAAAGAGACAAAACATTTCTTTCCAGCAACGCAGCCACTGGATGTCTGCCTTTCTTCCCATAACGCAACACTCTTTCATCATTTCTGGAGTGTCACTTGGCAACCTGCCCCTGGTTGTACCCTTCCTAATGGGATCAGCGGTAAACTTGTCACCATGGTGGTAACTTAAGGTATGGCTATGTCTGTTGTTAAGCTGCCGCCTTAATTTTCTTCTCAACCCTCTGACTCCATCTTTTCCCCCTTCGCCCTCTCGTGACCTCCTTTTGTAATTCAACAGCCATTACTCTTTCTGTCATCATCTGCTACTACATTACCCAGACTGCACCAGGCCATCAATCACACACAGAGCACACTCAAAATGCATTAATCATTCCAGCTGACAGAGCAATCAGTCCCTTGATGATTTCTCTCACTTACACTGACTGCTCTCAATCTGAGACTTACTTCACTCTGCACTTAATGGTCTACACACCAAAACCTCCACTGTCCCCCACCCACCCACAACTACCCACCACTACCCACAACCACCATCCCACCCCCGTTCTGTCTTCATCAGCACTCAATTAGGCTTCCATTAACGGTTAATGGAGACCCAGTCAGTCTTATGCTTTCACTCAGCAGGTGGCCCTGCCTCCACTGATGCTGATTTGACATGACAACCTGGTTAGCTGCAGATTTCACTCACAGAGCTGAGATGGAAAGGCTGAGAGGACTCTGATGAGGCCATTAAGACCTGCTGGTAGCTCACCGCTCCATTCAGAGACGTAAAAACTCATCTGACAGCTCAGATAAGACGGAGCAATTAATCATCTTCAGATTAATTTTAATATTTTAGCATAATTGTGATTTGAGACCATCAAGACTGGTAACCTCATCAAGTCACTAAAATGCACCTCATACAGAGTGTTTACATGCAATTAGTTAGCCTGGTTACAGCTGGCTTCCTGCTGTTGCCTGATTTCTTAACCATGTAAATAAATAAACCAGGTTTCCATAATTGTGTTGGGGGATTAGAGAAACCTAATTTTCCCAGTTATTTAAGTCTCAACTTTATACAAGCATGCATGTGCTGATGTAAGATGCCAGACAGAAAAAACATCGATGTGACCAATAAATTTCCATACATAAACTTCTAATTTGTTTTGCCAGTGATATTTTGAAAGGGAGCATCCTTGCTGACTAAATTATGTTCCTTGCCAACATATTTTTCTGGTGCACATGACAACGGTGTGACTCTGGACAGTGTGAAAGTGTGCTGCATATTTATGTTAGAAAATTTGTGGTTTGAATTTTTAGTAGATAAAGTGGACATGCCCTGTCTCATACTTCAAATCATTTTTTTCTTCTTCATAAGGACAAAGCTGACACCTCAACCTTTATCTAAGCTTAAAAAAGTGCAGTGAAAGTGCCAAAACATAACCATCACAACCAAGTCCTGCAACATTTTACAAATATATTTAAGAATCAATACTTAGTCAACTTAAAAATACAATACAAGAATTAAAGTGTCTTCACAATGTTTTTCGGAAGCATTATCATTATGTCTTTCATGTGCTTTGCTTTTACAAATGAACTGCTGTTATTGCTGTTATTGGTACGGCTGTTATACAGAATTTCTAGGAAACAAGGCTGCTATGACAGCAACAGACATACACAGCAGACTCCGTCATACATGCATCATCTTATTGAAAATAATTCTATCTAAAATTGGACTAAAATTAAATCATCACAAAGTAAATTGTAGATATCAAAGTCAGCTTGAACTTTTGAGCTTTCACTATAGACTCTGTCCTCTTACTGCACCATCTGCCCTTTGACACACACACACTGATTACTGACTGTTGCACATACATAGATTTTCTGTGAATGTGCTGTCTGACTTCCTGGATAACCTGATTTCTCTAAATAACCTGGTTCCTCGCATGAATCTAAAGATACTGCAGGTTGTGTGTGTACATGCGTGCATGTGTGTGTCACATGCAGAAAATTGAATAGATTGCTTTGCGGCTCCAAGTCGGACAGAGGTGCAGGTCTTTAGAACAAACGGAGAAAAAGTTTTGAAAAATTACTGGAAGTTAAATGGCACTCAAATATAAACTGAAACGAGTGAATTGTCTTTGCAACAGGAAGTGACTGGAATCATGGGGAATGCAGCTGTCATTTGAAAATAAAAATTAAACATCAGCTCTAATATTTCTGACGAAACAGGGCTGTAATATTACATCTTTTCAACCCTAGTCTCATTGTAACAGCAATTATCATGATGTCACCATAAATTAAATATGAAGTTGAAAAATTTTAAAATGCCACAGGCAGAGAAGCATCAGTAACAGAATTGCTAAAGAACAAGAACTCAAGAAAGAGAGTCATCTGCAGTCTCTACAGGGAGAGTTGAGAAAATTAAAATAAAAGGGAGAGAGGGAAAAGAGATATAAAACAGGAAGAGAATGAGAAATGCACCTTAAATTATCCTGATTTTTAAAAGGAAAGACATGAGGAATCACCCACAATATGTACTGTAAATTAACCTCAAACTCTTCCAAAAAAATTCTTCCCTCCCTTTTTATCACAACTTCACCCTCTTCTATTTAAATCATGTCTCATTATTACTGTTACCCTAAATCTCCAAAAGCTCAGGAAAAAACAGGGAGAAAAGTGATTTCAAAGCTGACAAAGGTATCAAAACCCATCATCCAGGGTAAAAACAGAGATAGAAGAGAGGGAAGAAGAAAACACAGGTATATCAAAGGACGCTATGATCCAACTCAGGACTTACTTTGGAGTTTGCGTCAGTGAATTCCGAGGAGACGAGCAGGAGACAGAGAGACAAGGCGGGAAAGAGGAAAATGAGTTCGTACAGAGGAAGGGAAGCAAAGGAAGTGGGAGTGCGGTGAGTTTGGAGCAGGAACTTCCTCACACAAAAAAACATGAGAAAGACACACAAAAACATCAGACAAGCAGAGGCGACATTCTTGATTTTTCTCACACGGGACAACAGGAAAAATAATATCAAAATGTGTAATTTAGCTACATCAAGGTGAGCAACAGGCTAGAAGTTTGAGCAATTCCAAAGAGCTTGGCAGTGCATCTTGAACAGGACAGTCACTGGAATGAAATCCCTCACGCCAAAACCCACAGTGAAGCTTCCAAGCAAACTAAATCCACTAAAGACAATAAAGTAATCTGATAATGTGACAACAAGTTCAGCTACCTGGTATTTGAAGAATCCTCTCTTCTTCCCGCTCAGCCCTGCAGGGTGTCAGAGGGCTTTAAAAGTGGGAGAAAACACCTCGATACGAGAAGTCCCTCCAACAAACAAACACGCTTGCTCTTCATTCATTTCCCTCCTTCGCCCTCCACCCATCCCTCCCTTTTCTATCTCTCAGGGCAGAGATAGGACACAGAGAAACTTGTGTCTGAGCTGCACAGGAAGAGAGCAGACAAACAGAGGCCTCCTCTGGCCACTAATTAGCAGGTCGTATGCGGCTCCCGTCCGACTGCAGACGCCAAATAAAATGTTTGAGTGCGTGTGTGTGTGTGACGGCGCCTGTACATGCAACCAAAAGATTGCATGTAAGGCTGTTTTACATCTGTGTGGTATTTGTACATGTCTGTATTTGTACAAAGAGTCTGCTTGTATATGCTATGTATATAGTGTGTGTTTTTCTGCATGTGTGCAGGCCTGATAACCCAAATAGGAATTGTGCTGTTGCTTTGGTCACGTCCAGGGAACTTATATCTGACAGTCCTGAATCCTGTGACTGTCCTCTCTGCCTGTTTAACCCTAAACTGTCACAGTAGCAACCCAACCCACTGCCTCATACACTGCACACCCAGTTCATAGGCCATCAGATATGAAAGAGGCTATAATTTGCTGGCATTTCCTCATGGACGCTATTTGATTAGAGAGAAAGGGGAGGGGTGGACACCAGTGAGGACAATGGACCCTCTGAGGCCCTCAATAAGGGGAGAGATGCAGTCATGAGAGGACACACTGACCAAAACACTGATGAGAAAAGAAGGAAGATTATAGCATTTAAAAATAAGGAGCCAAATAACTGCCCACTCTCCAACACAAGCTAACAGCTACAGACTAAGATACACTTGCGTTTCTAGCATGCTAATTAGCACTAAATACCAAGTACAGCTGAGTCTGATAGGAATATAATTAGTCGCAGCTTTTTCTCAACAATCAGCAGCTTATTTATCCGCCCAGAACAGTGTAGTGTTTTCAAACTTGGAAAGCTCACAGAGATGACAAGCTTCAGGAAGCTGCTCACAGTCACTGTGTAGGACTCCTTCTTAAAACACAGATTGTGTTTTAAGAAGGAGTCGGACATTTTGGACATTTTGGACAGAGCCAGACGAGCTGGTTTTCTATGGTTATTTGCAAGATATGCATTGAGTGTATTTCCAGAAAGGTCAAACTGAAACCAAAAGGCAGAGACAAAAAGGTTAAAGCTGAGGTAGGCAATGTTGGGAAATCAAGCAGTAGCATGAGCCTAAGGAAGCAACCCCTCCCTGTTTTTGCTCCAGCTTGTGTTTTCTTTAATTTTTCGTCACTCTCTCTTTTAATGTCAGTTTACACCAAAGATTCCAGACTTGATGAAACGGTTGCAGGGAAAGTTGCAAGGGTGTCTCAACTCAACCTAAACCAGCTAACAGTGTTGCCTGCAACTCAGCTTGTCAAGTCGTCAGTTTTGGAAGGTGAGGCATGTCACTTGTTTCAGCAGCCAATCAGCTCTTAATGACATCACCCACTGCTTAGAAGTACAGCGTAGAGCCACCACAAGGAACATACGGTCTCTGAAATGACCCTTGATTGGCCAAAAAGTTCCCATCACGGGCTTCATTTTCTACAACCTGAATACAGAGGGTATTTAAAGGTTATCACGAATTTTTATCTGATGACACCAAAAATAAACTGCCTGCCCCAGCTCTAAGGGGAGAAAAAAAGATAAGAAATACAGTGGCAGAAAACATGAGAGAGTGAGTAGAGGCCAAAAGAGAGCCCTGCTGGTGGGTGGGAGCAGCGAGCCGGGACTGCCTTGAAGAATTGGATTTCCCTCCACTGCTGGCTAATCCCAGAGAAATCAGCTAGCTGAGCCACCCATGGGACACTGACAGTCACTCCTCAGAAAATAACACCCTTCACATTCTCCATGATGGCTCCTGCATCGAGCGCAGCTCAAACTGTGGCTTCCCCTGGCTCCCCGCCTAATCCCACAGACACGGCAACCAGCCAGAGCGAGAGGCTGCCAACAGAGAGCCACTGCTGTGTGACCACACTTTTACAGCATTTAACTACAAGCCTGACATCTTTGGAGGAAGTAATGGAGAACAACTTCAGAAGCTGCTCAGTCAGAGTGTGGAGGTGGTAGACAGGATGGACAAAGCAGTTTGATGTTCTTCATACAGCAAAATTTTAATGATAAATATAATAAATACTCAGACAAATAAACGTCGCTGAGATGAACAATGTCAGAATTACATTTTATGTACACTGTATATACATGTAAGATCATACACTACTGTGGAGAGTTTCATTTTACCATGATATCTGGCAAAACATGGTATAAAGCGAACCTTGCTAGAACCCAACTCATAAGACACAGGTGGTGGCCTGTATTGATGCACCAACATCTGCATTGAGCTGCAGTCAAAAACTACCACAGCGAATGTATTCCAAACAAGAGCTGGGTTGTAACTCCTTTACCTAAGTTTGTCTTAGTTTCAAAGGACTGCCACAAAAACTATCGCATGACAGGGATTTAATAACAAGTTGCGACGTCAAAGTCATGTCAAGTGTTTCCACTTTTAGTTGAAATTTTCTTGTGTTTGTTTCTGCAAAGTTTCTGAGCAGATTTTTAGGATTTAACACAGTCTTTTAAATGTAAATATAAAGTACACATCAATATATTGTGCAGTGAAGCTCACTCAAAAAAACATCCTGTTTTTCCAATTTGTGAACTGACTTTTTGTATATTATGTGCATCAAGACACTGTTTCTTTGTAGACTGCAGATCAGCCAGCAAAAGATTTAAAAACACTTAAAACACTTTGCACTACAAATAATGTTCTCCTAATCCAATTTTAACCCCAGTTTTTGTTTTACTGATTTTTTTAGTGAGGTTTTTACTTGCTTCCATAAAACAGAATATAAACAATAAAATAATGAAATGCAGAGGCACTCTGTGACTCTCTTGTTCTACTGTAAGACTTTCCATCGTTCTTTGTGGACCAGGCAATACATTTAGTTGCAACTGAGAGCGGTTGAAATGACTTCCTATTTATTACTTTTATGGGTAACTCTGCTTTTTATGTCTCAGTCATGATGCAGGGAATTGGATTCTTCTCCCATAAAATTCACAGCAACCTTAAACACCCACCCATCCACCCACACCCACACATGCATCCACCCTGTTCTGGGGATAATGAAACAGTGTGTGCACTGTGCGGTGTGCTGGGGCTCCTGAAACCACCTCTGTTTTTGTATTTCAGGTTTACCACCTAATTTTTAACCACTAAAAAAAACTAGATATGTGTGAGAAGACTTCTTAACTTTTTCAGAAAAACACATCAAACACATATAAACACACACAGGGATCCTGTAAATCTCTAACAGATGATCAAATTGGCCAGAAAGAGAAAAATGAACACATGAAAATGACAAGTCCAGTGTAGGAGGAAAATCAAAAGAGGACACACTAAGTGCACAAAGCACCTCTGAATTGCCACACTGAGAAAAAAAATACAAGGTGTGTGGCATTTACTGCAGCTGGGAAACTCAACGGTGATTCATGGAACGTCTTGTGACTTTCAAAATGTCTCATTTATACCTACCTGCTGAGTTCCCACCATATAGTCTTACATCATTAGTTTGACATTTAGAGAAAAGTGCTTTTTTGATTAGAATCAAATGAGGAGAACAATACAGCTCGCATGTCTGTCAATTCAACATCAATCTATAGCAGGGACACATTTAGCTTAGCTTAGCATTAAGGTTGAGTCAGTAAGCCATTCACCCAAAAACTGAATTTCAAACAAAAACATCTTAAGTAGCCTATGTGCAAAAAAAATCAATCAGCTTTACTTTGAGTTAAGTGCTAATTAGCAAATGTTTGCATTATAATATGCTAGGCTAAGCAAAAATGGTGAACATGGTACACATTTGTTGTGTCCCAATTTTAGGGGCTGCATCCTCAGAAAAATTGAAACTTTAGTTAAATGACATGGTCTGGGCTACGGCGCTTTTCCTGGTTCTGTCACTAATCGCTCCTTATGTCAAGACCACCGCCTGTATCAGATCCACCTGCTGGATCTTTCACAGCCGGGCGATTCACTGGCCGCATTTCATGGAGCCGACAAAATTGGAGGGCATTTGTTGCACCGCTGTGACACAATTGGTTTACAAACACACCCTTCGGAGAATGCTCCACCTGAATTCTGACACAGCTTTTGTACCTGTAAACAAAAGCCTAGTTTCCACTGGTTTCACGGTATAGTTCAGTTTGGTACAGTACAGTATGCATTTTTTGGCGTTTCCGTTGTCAAAAGTTTACCAAAGGGTACCAAATAACTGCATCATGACGTACCTATTTTGGTCACCCATTCCTTGGGGTACCAAGCAGTCCCAAAGCGTCCCAAGAGAGAGGAGCTACAAACACTGGTGCCCGCTGACTGCAAGCAGGCAAAAAGCTGTTTTCAAGTGTTGTCGTAGAACTGTTAATTTAACACTTCAGTAAATTTTACATATTTTTTAGGAGGGAATGTTACCATTAAAATAGTCAGCGTATCCAAATAACGCTCGTTTATATATCTGTCAAAGCTGCCACAGCTCGCAGGTAAGACCTGCCGGTCTGCTCAATGCATCAGCGCGCCCCCACATGCTGTCACTTCAAGAAGAAAGTTAACTGGTGAACCTATAATCTGTGTGGTGATTAAACACTGGACGTAATGCTTCTGTAACAGAAACAGACACTTTCTTGCCTTTTCACGTTGACACCCTGCCATATAATTAACGTTACTGGTAGAAAAAGGATCACTCCATTCACTGAGCCGCTCAGATGCATCTTTTAAGGCGGAATGTTTTCTTACATATTGTTCAGTTCACGAGTTATGCCATGAATTAATCAGCTCACCTTAAATGTCAATATGACAACAGGAAGAGGTTTTACGAGAATTTATTTGTTACACTTATACATCGTACAGGTATGCATACCCTTTAGTAACGATGAAATGTTAGCATTGTCATTGTGAGCCTGTTAGTATGCATCAACCTTAAGCTCTCAGCATTCATGATAGCATCCTTAGGATTCACGTGCCTAAGCAAAGCCTCACACAGGAGCAAAATGGTTGCAGACTCTTGATCATTCTGACCCCCTGCAGGACAGAGTCCGACTAGCTGCTTCCCTCTGCTCATATCTTAACTGCTATGCTAAGACCATCAGCTGCTGGCTGTATCATCATGTTAAATGTACCAGCGGTAACAGCACCAATCTTAGCAAGCAGGGAAATAAGAGTATGTCCCAAAACATTAAACAGTGCATTAACAGTGACACACTCATCAGTGTTGACTCACAAATCCCTGCTGATTAAATCCAATTAAACTGTATTGATTTCTGTGGGTAACACTACATCACTCTGCTTCAGCCTCCATATCTCTGAACAAACCTGTTAGTTGTGAATTAAACAGTCAAGATACAACAACTTTGTTCAGTGAGCTTTGTTTTCGAACTGCTTCTCCGTAACCGTGCTGCCAGGAGGAAGATGAGGAGGAGAAACAGCAACCGTGTGCAAACATCATTAGCTCTGAATATTTGATGTTTCACATGAAATATTTACTCCACATTCAAAACAATCCATACACAGATTCATCTGCATGTGCACGATGAATTTCCTTTAGATACAAGCTAAGTAAATTACTCATCTTGTTTG
>JAQFJA010000015.1:14242641-14263689 GCA_029874485.1 Naso brachycentron
GAATCTCTGAAACACGTCATCCTCTAAAAACTGCAGCTGCATACTCTCTCTGGTTATAAAATGGCAGTATCGGTCTAAATTCTACATAAAGGTCAAATAAGTTGATTGAAGAAAGCATGAGATGGCCAGAAAAAAGGACTGGCAATTCAAAGATCATTGTAATATTCTTTATCCCGGTCTTCATATTTGTAGTTTTATGTATTTGTGGCTTTGGAGAACCCTTTTATTTTCTGATAATTTGTGGGAAATATTTTTACTAGTTTGTCTATCAATCTTGGGTAATCACTCTCTTGTAATAATAAAAGAGCCACTTGGTGGCAGCTGTTTCTCTCTGCTCAATCCTACTTGTGTCTCTTGAGAAACTGACTGCAGTGTTTTAAATCTTTCAGAGCGTCGCCCTGGTGGATCACACCTCACGCCCAGAGACCATCTGCCTGCTGCGAGTGGAGGATCTCCCCGAGGACACTCTGCAGCGCTTCAACCACCTCTTCACACTCAGAGAGAAATGGACAGAAGATGACATCACGCCATACATACAGTAGGTGTCATTCATCCATTAAGAATAAAAAGTAAACTAAACAAATCAAGCAGAATGAGTTTGTCTTTTTTACATTAGTGCAGAAACATGGCCCATACTCAAATGGTTGAGCAACATGGCACCATAGCAGTAAACAATTTTAAAAAATAAAATTGTGCATGAGGTACATTTTGACTGAAGGAATTAACACCAGTCTTTAACAGAAGTGAACCCATGACAGAACTCTGGGGGACACCTGGCCAAACATGTAACACACTGGAGAAAATACCATCAAATTTGACACAATAGGCGTTTTCGGCATTTGCACCGCAAATAGGAACCCCCTACGTAAGCTGGCCGGCAATTGGTACATCACTTCTACGTGACTTACAACGTAACTTCACAACAACAACAACAACAACAAATGAAAGCTAACGTTACTGAATTACTGCTCCAGTATGCGATGATAACATACCGTGAATCTTGTACTGAATGCCATTGAATCTCAGAAGATATGACCAAAAAAAGAACAGCAACCTCGTTGCGAGCTCTGGTTCGTAGTTTGTGTCATCTTGTTAATACAGCTGTCAGGTTTTTAAAGCAGTGGTTGCCAATGCTGGCTTCTGAGTTCAGGCAATCAGCGACGTACACTTACTTCACTATAGTTCCTCATGTGCGGCAAAAGTACCTACTCTGGAGTTGGAGCTAAAAAAGTTCCTCAAAATGTAGTTCTAAGAACTATAGTAGTTCATGGTTCCTGCGTAGTGGATGCAATAAAACGGGAGGTTCTTAGAACTAAGTTCCTAGAACTATGAAATGGTTCCTAATGTGTCATTTGAGTGTGATAATTTTTAAAACAGCTAACAGCCTGCTCAGACAACCTGTTAATAAGCAGCTGTTGCTTCATGATACACAAAGTAAATGATGTTGAGGTCCTCGGCGAGATTGATGAAAACAGAGGCACAAGGTTTTTTTTGTTTTGTTTTTTGTGATCCCATGACTCAATTATATCCTTAACAACCATTAAAGATGCTACAATGATACTGTTTTGTTTCCTGAGGCCAGAATGGTAAAATGAAAGAACGTTAGGTTTCATGAATTCACCCTCTTCTCTACATTCAGGGACCTGTGTGGGGAGAAACAGACCACCGGAGCCCTCCTGACCAAATATGCTCGGTCTTCAATTCAAAATGGCATCAAGGTCTTCAACTCCAGGAGGCCTGTGGCTACATGAACAAGTCCACTGTTAGGAGTTTACATTTTGAAATGTGTTTTATGTGATAATGTTACTTCCCAAATCAAACTGTTATAATTGTCATAATAATTTCACTCATAATTAAAAGAGCCTTGTTAGCATTGAATGTGTTTATCAGTTTATCAGTATCTTTTAGCGGTTTATCAAGCTATCCTCTTACCTGTCTGATCAAAACAACCTCTTAACAATCAAATGTTGCATATTGGTAATAAAGAAACCTAAGCTTTCATGTTGTCACATTGCTGTTTGCGCTGCTAATGTCTTAAATCAACCTAAGTTGAACAAATTAGCACCTGTTTCTTTTCAACAGGAAAACAGACATACAAACAACTTGAACTTGGCACTGTGCTGCAGGTTGTCCATATGGTGGCAACCTGTGCTAATAAATTCAGCAGAGGCTCCACAAAATCACTGAATACTACAATAAGAACTGTCAGATAACCAGCTATTTGTTGTGTGCAGCATTTAAATGTAAATTGTTGTAAGATATTTCCAATGAGATTTCTCACAGAATCACAAATAAATATGACATTGTTTTGATTTAGGTTGTTGAAAACCATCAGAAGTCCCTCAGTAGATTAATAGATAATGAAAATAAATGTTAGTTACATTTAAATTTGAGGAAAAGCTGTCTGTTATGTTCCAGTCTGGGAGCTCAAACAAGGCGTGAGAATCAGTGAGTGTTAAACATCCACAGACGTGTTTTACCCTAACACAACAGTCTGTGTGTGAATCAGTGTTTGTGGCAAGTGAGGAAGAGTCCAGTAAGAAGTGGTCAAAATTACACAGCTTTGTTTAAAAACACACACGCACACATCTGTGTTTCCAACATGACTCTGTCTGCATTGGCTCACTGACTAACCCTGACATCACCAATGGGTGTGCTGACTTATCAGTTCAGACAGTGAAGAGACCCCAGCTGACTGGTGTGTGTGTTGTATCTTGCATTGGTCTGCAAGACGCCTACAACCTAATAAATTTCCTTTATTTCCATTATTTTTATCTGCAGTATGATTTTTCCTTTTTTTTTTTTTTACTTTGCTCTTCTCATTACACATCCTGCCACCTCCAGCTCCTTCATTTCTCCCTCCTGTTTATCCTACATTAAGAACATGTAACAAATAATTTTTACAGTATTTGAGAGAATTTTTTTTACTTTACATCTTTTCACCTCTGTCCAACATTATCCAGCTGTCAACTTCTGCGACCAGCTCATTTCTGTTCACGTTACCCATATTCATGTCATAATCACCACAGTCATGAATTACGCTGGTGAGTCAAACTGGCGGGGAACTCTCTGCCGTATTATTTTAATTCAAATATTGATAATCTTATCTCAAGAGTCAGGACGACAACATATTGCTGTATCAATATTTTGTCCCACTCCTAGTAAAAGTTACTTAGTTACTTTTTGGGGTGTCATGGGGGTTATATGATCACTCCATCTCCCTGCTGTCTGTCTGTGTGTGACTGTTGTTCTGGCACTGCAGTTTATCAGCCCAAGCCAACCAGATGAGCAGTTACTGGCGCGCAGATGCAGCACCAGTTCATAGAAAACTCTGAGAAATGTATAGTTTGAGCTTTTTTTAACTTCATAATCAAAGCTATTTAAAATGTACTGATGTACAGTTACTTCTAGCAATATGTACTTTAAAAAAAAAAAAATTACAAATAGGCCTACACACAACGCTACTAAATTACAGTAACTTGAGTAAGTGTAATTTGTTACTTTTCACCAATATCTAAGATATAAAGTCTAATATCTTGTTACGATATATCTTTTTATTGCCAGCCCGAGTTTGTAGTATTATATATCCTGACAGTATGTAAGACATTTTGTTTGGCTTTTTTTTTCTGTAGTAAGAGTATTGCTACTGTAGGCA
This sequence comes from Naso brachycentron, assembly GCA_029874485.1. Classification (NCBI taxonomy): domain Eukaryota; kingdom Metazoa; phylum Chordata; class Actinopteri; order Acanthuriformes; family Acanthuridae; genus Naso; species Naso brachycentron. The sequence continues at coordinate 14,246,297 of JAQFJA010000015.1, forward strand.
CAGTTGACAGGATTACTGATTGCTTTGTGTTTTGAAGCTACCCAGGTGAGAGGGCCTGGCAGAGGCTGCGGCGTGTGCACCATCACATTCCCCTTGGACAATCAAACACTGTTCCTGCAATCAGCAACAGTAAAGAGACCATCCAAGAGCTTGACTCAGCCTTACAGATGAAGAGGAAGGCCCCTTGGAATGCAGCTTGTCTGCAGTGATGCATGAACCAGAAGATTTAACACAACTGTGAGGACTCTGTCACTGTTCTGGGTTAACAGCTTTGTGTTATTCGTTGACCTTTTCAGGAACCTTTTTGTGGAGAGAAGTTAGTGATTGACAGCTAAGTGAATGGAACAAATACAAATGTTAAAAGTGGAATTGCCACCTGATACACACAATGGCGCCCCCAAGGGGTGGCCAGGGGGGGCCGCAGCCCCTACGAGAAAATATTTTGCCTCCCCACTGGCCCCCCCCAAATGGACAAGCCTGATGGCAAGCCCTTTATAAATCGGTTATTATAGGCTACATTTAAGGCGGAACAAAAGTTTCTTGTTTCTGGCCACAGCAGGACACTTTTGCAAGCGTACTGGGAATTCGGCACCACATCTGAAGCTGTGTACACACCAAAAGCAACTTTTATTTGTGGTGCGACAAAATTACATACAAAAGCAATGGCACGTGAAAATTCGCTTGAGGGCGCGACAGACCTGTAGCGCTACAAAGTGGGTGTGACTTGTCGCGCGAGGAAGCGACTTGCGTGTCTCGCAAGTTTAAAATATTCAACTTCAGGTTCAGGGACAGATTTGCCCCGATTCCTGATCTGCAGATGGTGATTCACCTCAAGGATGACATCCCAGTTACAAAGACCTATAACTCTATCCATCATCGTTTATATCAGGAAGTGAAAAGACATACACAAGACCTGCTCAGTCAAGGATGGATCCAGGGGTCAACCTCTTCCTATTTATCACCAATAGTGTCTGTAAGGGAGAAAGACACTTCCATCCGACTCTGTGTAGACTGTCGACAGCTAAATGAAAAAGCCCACCTTGATTGACACCCCATCCCAAGAATCCAGGAAATCTTGGAGAATCTTGGGGCAAACTCATGGATAACTGTGCTTGATCAAGGTGAATCATACCATCAGGGTTTTGTCAGCAAAGAGAGCCAAGCATGCACTGCCTTCATCACACCCTGGGGATTATTTGAATGGCTCAGGATCCCCTTTGTACTGACAAATGCTCCGGCTGCTTTCCAGTGGTATATGGAGGGTTGCCGTGGGGACTTGAGAGATGAGGTGTGTGTGCCTTACCTTGATGAGGTTTTGGTGTTTAGTAAGGACTTGACACGCATGTGGTGAATGTGAGGAAGGTGTTGCAGAGACAAAAAAGCTGTGGAATCAAACTAAGACCTAAAAAATGGTACTTCTTTAAAAGAAAAGTATGCTATGTTGGTCGTGTCATCTCAGAAGAAGGATATGGTATGAACTGGGCAGAGGCAGAGGCAGTCCATGCCCTAAAGAAAAGAAAACTAAAAACAGTCAGAGAAGTGAGATCTTTGGTTACCTTCCTGGGCTATTATAGATCATTCATTGCTGATTTTTAAAGGATTGCCAAGCCAATTTATGGCCCATCCAACGACTGAAACAAAGCAGAAAAAGAGGCTGTCGTGCTCTCCAGGTGCCTCCATCTCAGCCGGTGGAATGGACAGCTCTACTATCAACAAGTGCTGGACGGACACACTGTCAGATCCCCCAGTTATGGCCTATCCGAATCTGGAGAAGCCATTTGTATTACATTTTGATGTATCTGAGGAGGGTCTTGGGGCTGTCTTCTATCAGCGTCAAGGTGGAGCACTGAGAGTAATAGGATTTGGATCACTCACTCCAGCAGAAAAGAATTACAGACTCCATTCAGGAAAGCTGGAATTCTTAGCTCTAAAAAAAAAAATCTCTTCCATACTCCCCACTTCACAGTATACAGCGACAATAACCCCTTGATTTATGTAATGAAGACCGCAAAATTAAATACTGTGGGGCATCGTTGGGTGTCAGAGTTGGCAGATTTCTGCTTCACCCTAAAATACAGACCAGGAAGTGTCAACTGTGATGCTGACTTCTTATCCCATCAACCAACTTAGATAAATAAAATAATGGAAGAATGCATCGAGGAATGTAAGACGACATTGCAGCAATGGGAGAAGGACTGCAGGCTCAGAACAAAGGTAACACTGACTGGATATCAGCTGTTACATGTAATGTAGATGTGTTACATGTACTGACCCCTGCATGTGAAGACTCCAGCCAAACCAAACAGTTTTGCTTCTCACAGACCAGGGTCTTTTGCATACAGCTAACAATCTTTTCTAACCTAGCACCGTGACACACACACACACACACACACTCACACCCTTTAGCTTGGCTCACTTCACACCCATGTGTGAAATTACAAGCACATGGTCTAAGCTCCACCATGTTTCCTTGTTTTCCTCCAGCAAAAGAAACATGTTTTTTTAGACACCATCTTGGATCTATGCTCCTCCTCTTTGTCGGCCATCTCGCCTGTAGTTTTACCTACACACACAAATACACACACGCACACAGATGCACTGACATACACGCACTGTATATAGCACATGTTCGATAGATTTTTTGTGTTTATTGTATGTATAATAAAGGCTCTTAAAAACTACATGCTGTCTGTTTAAAGTTGTACGAAAGTGAATGTTGCCAACCTCTTCACTAACAAGAGCTCCAAAAACCTTCAGCCTTTACCAGCTGTTAATGGTTATTTTGATTTTAGTTATTATGTTAATTACTGATCAAAATCCAAATGAACAGTTGAGTACTGAATCAACTATTTGGCTATCTTTTCCCTTCTTTAAGGATGGTGCTCCTGAGGCGATAATGTAAATTAGATCTTATTACTTAATATAATTAATAATTATGATAATAATTATGATTATGATAATTATCTATGATAATTATTAATTAATTCTGATAGCCAAAGTATTAAGTTGCAGCATCAAGAACCCCAACATTAATACATCAGCCTAATGTCAATTCCCCAGTTTTTATTGTTAAGGTTACTTAAGGTTACACAACTGAAATGTTTTGTTCTCACACACACACAGACGGGACCAGCAGCTGGCTGTGGCTGGCAGTTGCGGCTGCTGCAGCTGCAAGATGGGGGAGGCGACATCAGTTGACTCTCCACCGTCTCGTCACCTGAGGCAACCTGTGACTGTTGCCCGGTTGTTGCATTAGACAACGTTCGAATTGTCTCTGCTGATGCCAAAATGTTGTTCAGTAATGCAGCAGCTTCTGTTAAATGACCGGAGAACTCCTGGGAGGACATGTGCGCTCCAAAGCCGTTCCACTTCCTCTTCCAAGCTGCCTTCCATTTACACTGAAACACCTTCCTGTTACACTGAAATCTTAGTAGTATTTATGAGAGCGTTTCAATAATGTGTGTGAGCCCATTTCAGCTGTGTGTGTGTGAGAACAACACATTTCAGTTGTGTGTGTGAACACATTTCAGTTGTGTGTGTGAGACAGCATAACATTTCAGTAGTGTTTGTGAAAGCATTTCACTTGTAAGTGTGTGAAGTTTCTACTATAGTGTGTGAATGTGTTTTGTTTTATATGTGTGTGTGAATGCTAATTCTGAATTATGTCCCTGACGGCCCCTCATATGTTTGGAGCAGAAGTGACACAGTGCTTCGGGTTGAAGCACCAAGTGAATGTTGGTCATTTAGGAGTGATTTCTCCGATTACAGCAAACAAGACTGTGAGTTCTAGTCTGAGTCCGTGTTGCTGTCGCTGTCATCAATCCAGCTTTGAAATGCAAAGGGACCCACCCTGAAACTTCTGCCGGGGGGGTACCAGAGGCCAACCGAGGTCGAAGGAGCAGAGTCCAAGTAGTTCTCCTCCAGGCTCTCGCTTGTAGAGGATCCAGGGACTGAGGTCAAAAGAATGGACTCTTCTGGGGATTCTTCAAGGAATCCCAGGCCTGAAGTCGAAGAAATCGACTCTTCTGGGGATTCTTCAAGGAATCCCAGGCCTGAAGTCGAAGAAATCCAGTCTTCTGGGGATTCTTCAAGGAATCCCAGGCCTGAAGTCCAAGAAAATGACTCTTCTGTGGTTTCTTCAAAGAATCCAAGGCCTGAAGTCGAAGAAATCGGCTCTTCGGAAACACCCTCAGAAACATGTGGGTCTTCCTCAGAGGATCTGCCAAAAGAAACACCCTCTTCTGGGTTAAGACGGTCATGCCGATAAAGGCACTCTCTGAGAGGGCAACGTCCGTATCTCGTAAAGTAACCACAGCTTTTCTTGCTTAATTTTTCTTTGAATTCAGCAATGACGCTTTCCTTTGCTTGTCCTTCGACCCAGTACTTGTTTGGCACACAAAAGCCACTCCTCACTCTGCACTCTGGGCAGCTCTTCACAACCATCTTCTCAAAACCCTTTGTTTTCCGCCAGGTCCTGATGCATTCTAAGCAGAAGGAGTGATTGCAGTTTGGCAAGATTCCAAAAACACGTTCGTCTGGATCTGTCTTTTCGTACACCTTGTTCAAGCATATTCCACATATCACATTTTCACTCTGGCGAATGGCCTCCATCTCCTCTGTCCCCCCCTCTGTGATAGGGGCAGCAGCAGCGGCACCTTCATCTCTTGTCTCATTGGAAGAAGATTCCTCCTGATTTCTTCCATCACACTGAGGATTTCGGATATGAGCCACGAATCCTGGTCTGCTGCATCCCTGTCTGGACATGGCTTCAGCCTGCAGAACAGCAGGCTCTTCTTCAAAGGATCCCAGGCCTGAAGTCGAGGAAACCAAGTCTGCTGGAGGTTCTTCAGAGTTCCAACGCTGCCTCTTTGCACTGACCTCCTCTACGTGACGCTCTTTCCTGCTTCTCTTCACAGTGCGGCGGAGTGAGGTCGAAGGAGCTGTCTGCTTTGGCTCTTCCTCACAGTTCCACCGCTGTCTCTTGGAACTTACCCGCTCTGGGTCACCGTCTTCCCTCCTCCTCTTTGCGGAGGTGCTGAGGCCTGAGGTCGAGGGGGCACAGTCATCCCACCTCTGGAACACTGCGGGTTTTGCATGTGGTTCCACCTGCAGCCCAGGAAGCTCAAGCGGGACCCTGACAGTCGGCTGCTGAGGAGCAGCAGTGTCAGTGCCAGTGCCAGTAAGACTACTAGCAAAAGAAGGAAGCCTTGGTCCAAATCCCTGCCAAAAACTATCTGGAGGGAATGGCCTGACAAGACCAGAGGCAGGTCTGCTGCCATCACCATCATTGTCACTGTCATAATCAGTCATGAATTGGTACCGAGAAACATCCCCCTCCTCACCAAAGAGGAGAGGGGAAATTCTCTGACCGTCACGTACCATACTTACCTCATACTCACCTTCCCTTTCCTCACCAGAGGAAATGTTGACTCGGAGGTCCTCTTCGTCGTCGTTGATGATCCTGATGACTGCAGGGAAGCCGTCGCCTGCAGGACGTTCATGGATGTTGGTCACACCACCTGAGAGGAAAAAAGTTTTTAGAAATGTCATTTTCATTCACAGCAAATTTGGCGGATTAAATACGCAACAATACAAAAAAAACAAAAAAAAAAAACAAGAAAATACAATCTACCCATTTACTACCTCCCACTGTAATGCACGTGCCTCTAAGCATCCAACAAACAAGAGGCTCTTCTAATTAATATATTAAATAATGTGCAGTTCTGCTTCTGTTGTTCTGAACTCAATGAGAATTATTTTACTGATGCATTCATGGGGCACTCACTGATAACAATTTTTTACTGTAGTTAATCACTTGGAAAAACTTCTAAATGTTTATTAACCCTTTTTACCATGACAGAAATTTGGACGGTGAAATTATAAGTAAGTATATTACAATGACAAAAGAACTTGAGATAAAAAATTTAAAATCCACAATGTTGTGTTTGGAAACTAAATATGATTAATATCACATAACCCTGTTTCACTGGAGTATTTACACACATTACTGATAGACACAAACTTCTTACAGCATTATGACAAACATTACAGAAATCTATAAAAGACATACAAAACAGTTCAACTGTGTCAAACACCTTAGAATTTCAGCACTTCTGAATTAAAAAAAAAAACGCCAGCATGAGTACATACTACTACTACTCATAATAATAATAATAATAATAATAATAATAATAATAATAATAGGTGTGGGGCTTTGTAACTTGACAAGAAGAGGGTGACCTTGATCACGCGCCTCAGCTGGGACTAAATAAATAAACATCCTACAACTGCCGGACATTTCATGATTTTAACGTTACATACGTCATTGCGCACAGTGAATCATGGGGTACAGTGTTTAAATCATGCCTAACATCCATGGCAACAACTGGGCCACTACAAATACACCACAGCAGCAGGAGTTCAAGTTATAAAGGTATCCCCGTGTCAAGTGTCTGTGTGACCAACACAACAGTTCACACTAAACGGCTCAAAAACAGTCAAACATCTTTCAACTTCATTGTTCATAATCGAAACACTTAAAGGCCTTAATCTGCTGCTATAAAGGGCATCTGACGTCCTGACGTTTGGAGCAAATACTTTAAGGTTCCATCGTCTCCATGGAGCTCAAGAAAAACATATTTTGAGCATTTTATGAAAGCCGCCATCTTGTTTTTATCATTTCCAAGCTAATTTTTAACAATTTGCCACCCTATATAACTGAAATAAAGTATTTTCAAATAATTACACAGATTGTAACACAATTTTCCCGGAATATTTCAGATTTTGCCCATCACTTAGCCTTACGTCAATTGTTTTACACCGAGAAATATGCAACGTTAGCCTAAAGTCTGTACTAGCATGTTGAATCTTTTTCCAACAGGCCTACTGACATGAAGTGAACCGTGAATTCATAAACACTGATTTCCCTACTGTTACAGCTTTTAGGAGAATAGATCAATAAACCATACAAAAGGAAAATTTATGGCCTATAATAAATGAAAAAGTTGTCTTACTAGCATGGTCAGGGTCCATCTGAGGGGCGTCTCCCGGCAGCAGTCCACGGCGGGCCATTGTGAAGCTCCTCGGGTTTCCACAGAAATCACTAGATGTAGAAGATTTGTTTTCCAAAAAGTTTTTCCAAAAAGTCGCTTTGTTTCTTCAAGATAAATGTTCTTTCACAGGTTGGTTTGAAGCAGGTCAACAGGTCAACTCGTGCCAAAATCCAAGCGAGAAGAGAGAGATTAGAAGGCAGCGGGCCGTATTTATACCCTAGCTCGTTCCATTCGTTCTGTTTCCATGGCATTTAATAACGATCGTGCACGTGAGGGAGCGAGAGCACAGGAAGCGGCAATGATGTTTTTTGTTTTTTTGTTTTTTTGTTTTGTTTTTATCGCACGCGCGTTTAAATAAAACGGGCAGGTGACATATGAATAAAAGGAGCGTGCAATTAATAAAACGCGCGTGCAAGTTTTTTAACGAGCGCGAAATACATCATGCGCATGCGCATTACAAACCATTGAATGAGAGAGTGTGTGCAGAGTTTTGACTGGTACCAGGCCCGGAGTGGCTAATCAGGAGAACCGGGAGAACTCCCGGTGAGCCGGCCTGGTTGGTTTAGGGCCGCGAGGGCCGGTTTACGGTGACAAATAGATCATACATGTATTGGCTATGGATTCTCTCTCTCTCTCTGGTCTGGCTGTGACCGGATAAAAAATAAAAAAATGGTTGCGGTATTGTAGGAAGGGCTTCTGGGTAATATAGTCTAACTTAATTTAAAGTGTCTACCGTTATTAGGGGTTATATCAATTGTTAATTTCAAGCTCACATCATTCCATCTTACAAATACAATAAAAATCTCTTATTCTTCTGTTTAACAATAATACTCAAACTTTTCAGCATCATTTCACACAAAAATAGGCCATTTCTAGATCCACTAAATGACATCATAGGTGACAAAAAACTTCATATATACAGTATCTATCTATCTATCCATCTATCTATCTATCTATCTATCCATCTTATCAGTACTTAAAGCTAAAACCAATTGTTTTTTTCAATAAATTAATTAATTATGTTGAGGGACAACATTTACAAACCTTCCTGTGCAAGTTCAGCTGTTACTGCGTTTTGACGACAGCATGCCCTGAAAACATGGCGAAACGTCTAATTTCTCACTATTGTTAAGACAACAAAATGCATCTTCCTCCTCTCGGCCTGCAGTTGAAGGCTTACAATTGCATTTTTCAAAGATGATGACGCTGGAGCTTGCAAAAGTCGAAAGCCTGCAGTTCATCTTGGAGAAAATGCAAGCCCAAATAATACTTGATGACCAAAACGTATGAAATCAGGTAAATCCATTCATGTCATTTCTCCTGAGAGAATATTATCATTTTTTATACAGTATTTGTTGATTAAGCCAATGATTATGGCTGTCTGTGAGGGGAAAATTATCATATTTACAAATATAACATAAGAGATTCAAAGGACATTTGCCATAAAATATTCAATTACTATACAAACTGATTCTCAGTCACAGCATTCTAACAGGAGTTGAACAAAAGCTCTTGTGGCATCATAAATTAACAATCATCAGTTTCCAACTATATATCAGCTGATCTCAATGCTTAATTTGTAATAATATTTCATCCAGGCTGTTTACACTCATGTTTGCCATACCGGGCTGTGCTTTTATTGCTGTTTCTTGAAATATATTTTTTTTAAAAACAAACACTAAAATAGCCTCCCATTATCTGACACTTAACAAGAGGTGAGAGAATTAAAACATGGAGATTCAAGTGAGATAAACTTGTGTGAAAAACTTTCAGTGTTGCATATGGCATTACAATCAACAGTAAGCAGAAGAATCTATATAAAAGCCTAAGAACAGTTGCTCGGGGGGGTTACTGGGTCCAGTTGCAAAGACCTAACATCAGCAAAAGTGAACAATCGATAAGTGAGAAAATACAATCAGTGAATATACATATAATTGCAGTGACAAGAGGAATTTACCCACTGTGACCTATATGAGGACTAGGTTTTATCAACGGCTCTACTGATCTTTATCATTCCTTAAAAATAACCAGAACATTTAAAGAACTGAGTGAAAAAACAAAACCCTGAATAGGAACGACAGAACAATGTAAGCACTAGTTTAAAATCAAGTTAAATTTGACGCAATAATCTCAAAAAAAGGTCCTACTCAGTGAAAAAAACCAAACAAGTAACATTTATGGACTGGATTCTAAAGGGCAGAAATGGTTTTAAACCCATAACAGCTTATACGGTTATAAAGAGGGCCATCTCCCTTGATAAATCCACAGTGGCCAGCGTATTTAGGTCGCATGTAACATTGCAAGACAGTGTGTCAAACTGTCATCCCAGTGTTTCATTTAAACAAAATAAAATTTACACATAAATTTCATTTTCTACCATAATATATAACTGTAAGGCTATTATTTGTGTAACAGCATAAATGGGATTCTAAGCAACATAACATACCTTACACTGACAGTAATTTTTTCTGTGTGATCTTCCTCCTGTGGAATCATGTGGAAACGTGGTTCATTTCCACTTCTGCACTTTGTTTCTATGAGGGTCAATCTGTGGCAAGCAACAATATCTCAAGAGGTCCTTTTATGATCCGCGACTTCTTTTCTCTGTCCTCCTCCCACAACAGTACGGTCCTCACAAACAGAGAGGAAAGGTTTGAAAATAAGGCGGAATCTTCTAGTTTCCAGTCACACTGGCATTTTGCAACAAACTTTTTCTTCTTTCTTCACATTTGCTCATTTGTGATGATTCATTACTGGATGTCTTCCACATAGTTAGCAGGATAAAGACCTGTTTGTCCATCCTTGAGCCGGCCTTTGCACCAACCCTGATCATCTTCCTCGCCAATTTTGGTGAACTCATCCCCTGGAGAAAGGAGGAGGAAGGGATGAATATTTGTGTGCTGGAAACCCACATGGATCTGAGAGAATTTTAAAATTTCTTGCTGTTTTTGTTTCATTTACACCACTGCTGTATGTACCTGCTTTGAAGCTCAGCTCATCCTGCTCCTGTCCTTCATAGTCATAGAGGGCTCTGACCGGCACAGACACGACCGGAGAGGTCGGCTCATCTTCAAATGGATTCCCATCACCGTTGGCAGAGAAAGGGTTACCACTTGTGTCTTCATCTGACCAGTCTGGAGTCTTCTCCACACTGCCCACACTGGATGGACAGACAAAAGATTGACTTAGAAAATATCTTTTTATTTTTTATCTTCGGGCCTTACTGCATCAACGGGGCAAAGCAGGGACAAGAGTTCAAAGTTAGAAGAGTGAAAAAAATAAAAACTATAACATTGAGTGACATAAACTGAAAACACTAAAAAAAACATCTAAATACCAGAACACAGCTTTGGTATTCATTCTGAAAACATCCTCCTAGCAGTTCTTAATAAGTAGAAAACATGCCTACTCATGACATCAGTGCTACAAAGCAAGCATTCAGTTCAGGCAGCATGACAAGTGATTTAAAAACTTTTCATGACACTTTAAGATCAAGTGGGAGTGCGCACAATGCTGAGGTGAGGCAATGCAACAAAACAAAATGACCGCTTATCAAAAGGCACATGACAAAATACAGCAACATGAGACCAAGCAAGACAAATCATCGTTGTGAATGCATGATTGGATTTTGACCTCAACGGCCAGAAGAGGGAGCCACCTAAACACCAAACTTGACTGACAGAGTTAGAAGATAAAACACAGTAAACTAACACCAGCACATACATGTAAGGTTTACAGTCAGATCTATGACATGGTTTTTTATCGAAAATCTTCTGCAGAAAACTGCATTTTCTTCTGCAATTTAAGTGTGATTGTTTAGCCAAAGGCTGAGTTCACATATTTGTATTCTTGTATTGTTATTTTGTGCTTTTCATACCCTATTTTTGATGCTATACTGCTTGTTTACTGTCAGGCAGTTGATATAAACAACCATACTATGTCCATGTTCAGATCTGACCGTAAGACAGAAACATATCGGTTTTCCCACAGCAGAAACATGCGCCTTCATGCGCATGACATGTAATGTTCTGCAAGATGCGGCACTGTTAGGAGCGCAGGACAGACACACACTGGCTTTGTGTGCAATGCCATTTCACTGACCATGCAGAGCAAAACAACAACCTGCCACCTGAGGAAGGAGACAAGGTTACAAGAAAGGAGGGCGCAAAGAAAGTTTAAGAAACGGCTCGAACAGCGATCCATGAAACAAAGATGGAAACAGAAAAGGCAGGGAGGTTGTGGATGGGTGGAGTGTTTTCTCCTGTTCACCAACGTTTTTATTTCCTCTTTTTTCACACTGTTGTGGTTGACTCTGGTCTGCTCCACGGCCACCTCCTCCTCATCCTCCTCCTCATCTTCGTCATCCTCAAATGGGTTCGAGCCCACTGGCGCTGTTTTATTGGGCACAGTCAGGCTGACAACATGGGACACAGCGAGAGATGGGTTGTTGTCATGCACACACACATATAATAAAGACACACCTGTGACATTCATGACCTGTGGACAAATACAAAGAATGACAGAGCGAGCCAAAGGTGATGTTAACAATAACCTTCAGTTTTTGACTGCAACTGCCTTTTCTTATTGTGGACCTAATATGACCGAGACATACTGTAATGCAGCGTATGAACACTGTGACCATTTGGAATTGTCCAATCATAGTTTAGCAAGCCTAAACAGGCAGGTCAGACCTGTCGAACTTTCCCCACAAGTTAAAGCAGAGTGCATCAGGGTTGTTGCAATACCGACACACAGAGGATGACATCTTTTTTGCTTGTTGTCTGTCTGCTTAAATGTATACCGCAAAGTTAGCATATCTGGCTAACAACTGACAACAGCAGGCGTTACTTCCGAGGTCAGACGCAGTTTCATAGCTAGATTTCTATAACTTCATTTTCACTTTAAAAAAAGTGTTAATATGTAGTATTTCCACATTAAAAGCTTTTCTTGGACACTGTTACAAGGGTTACATGAGCTTGTTCACACTCCAAAATAGTAAACTCGATAATGGAAAGACTTATCAAACAGCTAACTGTGGCTTTGTTTGAAGAGATAAAAGAACCAGTACCAATTACTGAAATTTTCTGCTAATAATACATTTAAGTAACACCAACAAGTCAGCACAAACAGTTAAACAACTGTTTAAACCAAAAAAGACACCATGACAACTTGTTCTTACTTAAGTGCTTCCTTACAAACTACCGGGATGTGCTTCCTACAAAGCTTTAAAAACATCAAGATGACACTTCCTGTGTGACACATCAAACATTTCACAGCTCTGGTTTGTGTAGGTGCAAAATCTTTCTTTAGAAGTCACATGAGGATAGTTTACTTCCTACCATTGTCACTTTTAGCATCAAGGAACAAACTTGCACTAGCCTGCATCTGTATCAGAGGAAACACGGGGCTTCTACCCCCTGTTTACAGAGTCACTGGACTGTGAACATTAGTATACAACAGATGGCTCTTAAGAGTGTGAAGCAGAGAAATGGGAACGCCTTTGTTTGCATAGTCATGCCATGCTCTGCTGTTGAGTTAAGCCTGAGGAGTTATTACAACAAACACTACTCCACTGGGAGTCTGGCACAATGTAACTTTGAATGGTTTTAATCAACAAACAAACCCGCCCTTATAACTATAAACCTAAGTATTCAATGAGCTGTATTACTCTTATTCAGTGCTAAAACCACATTCATTTAAGCTTCAGACAAAAAACGAAACATGACATCAAAACAGGCTAGGAGACCTTAATTTTAATGAGGTCCAGCTTTCTGACGCTGATAAAATACTACTGTAGCTATACTCAAGATAAGTCACACAAAACCTTCAAGGTGAAGTCTGGATTTGACCCTGAGTCAGTGCTCTGTGACTATGGCAAGATAATACAAATAGTTTCCGATCTATCTGGGCCCTATACATACACAAAATCCTCCAGTCACACCAATACATGCAGGAAATGACAGGAACAATCTGCTGTTAATGCTGGCTGGGGGAGAGGCAGTCAAATTTCCTAAGTTCAGAGGTCGAATGCCTTCCATGCCTGACATTCCCTTTGTTGACTCCTCAATGTGCTCCTCTAGTGCTCTCATCACCTCTCTGTACACACACCACTTTCCACGGATGTCTGTACAAGGGGAGACAGCAGGTGTTTGTACAGTAAAACAAGGGATCCTCATTACCAAGCTGCAAGGGAATGTGTAGAGTTGAGTTACAGCCATTTTATCAGATTGGCTGGAGACGCCTGACACAAGACAAGATATCAGTTGACTTTGCTTAAGATAAAATCCTGAACAACAGCACACATAGCAACTTCTGCAAACGGCTCATTGATGCCGAGGGCTGAGCAAACTCTCATTGAGCAGTTAAAAAACACACACATCTTTACAAATGTGTCTCTATGTGCTGACTGTGAGATGATGAATATGTAGCTAGCGAGCTTTTATCTTAATCAGCAGTTTGTTGTTGTTTCAAAGAACCACTGTTTTGTCCCCCGTGCTGTTGCCACAACACATTTATCTGCAGAGTACTTATCTTATCTTGGGATAAAAAGATTACATCATGTTATTAAAAACGGACAAACACGAAGTGTCTCTACACCTTGACAGAGTGGTCAAATTCTATTAAATGTCATTTAATCCTTAGAGATTAAATCAAATATCATGAATCGTAAAACATCAAGGCTTTTAATCTACAACAAGTCTGTGAATTATACGCCTTAAAACAATATTCAAATAAGGTTCTTCTATTATTCCTTTCAGCTGACCACAAACTTGCTAAACCAGGTGCAGGTGTTTCACTTAAACACTAATCCGAAACTCTTTGAACTTTCCAGTATTAATAATACTCTTGCTATGAAGGTCTCAGTGTGTGTGAGCAATATTTCCACATTACTTTTTGGCCCCAGGTCAACTATGTACCAACCAACTCCAGTCTTACAGGGATGAATTCTTTCCCAGCAAACTGCAACAAAATGTTTACTGTTACCATGGAAACAGCCCCACAACTACACGTCACTCCCGGAGCTTCCCTTATGCAACCTTTTATAAGCATTCCTTCAGAGGACGACACTATGTGCAGTTGGATGGATTATCTCTGATGTGGGGAGTTTGGATGAGGAAGACAGAGAGCGAGCGAGCGAGTGAGTGTGTTTGTGTGTGTGCATTTACGAACAGATGCTCAGTTTTCTGTGTGCTTGCTAGAGACAGAAAAAGTGAGTCAGTGAGCGATCAGATATCTACCTGCTGCTGGTCTTGGCAGACTGAACCGGCTGGTCTGACCCTGTTTGACTGATGCCTGTCAGAGTGACGCCCTCCGAGGGCTTCTTCTTTTCTCGTCTGCTCAGGGTTCGGTTCAGGTCTATGGACCAGTCCTGGTGGACACACACACACACACACACGTTAGTCTAGTATTACATCCACTATGTGGCAAACTTTGCCAAAATGAGTGGCAGAGCTCGGTTCAGAAACATGCCTTCAGAGATAGTAGTGGGGAAAAAAGCAGGCATGTGCACAGCATTATACACACACTTCAACACAGTCCAAAAATATGTCAAACATTTCTCAGGCTTGAACACTGACTGGATTTTGAAACTATGCATACATGTATCAGCCTTTACAGTACAGTGACAGCCTGACAAAATGAAAGACAAAACAATGTAGAGTGTCCATCACCTAATGGAAAGAAATGCAGCACCAAGGAGTCTCACCAGAGGCTAACCAGGGAGAGTGGAGAAAAAAGGGACGATGCAATACTGTAAACATGACAGTTATAGAAAAGAAAACATTTTTTTTGTTTGTTTGTTTTTGTCTTACAGACAACAAGAAATGTTGCTAAAAAGCTTTTCTCTCCCTCTCCCTACACAGTTGTAGTTGCTTTCCAGGACTTGTATTTTAAAGCTTAAATAAGCTTATTAGAATCATTCTGGAAATTTCAAATATCCACCACAGCATTACAGCATGATATCAAGCTTTTGTTAGAACTAGATGTCTTTAATAAATCTATAGAATTCAGACAGTAGCCCCACTGTCCCTCTTTCATATAAATGATGTATTACAATACTAAGTATGACTCCAGAGCTCTCTAAAAGCTTGTCTGCCTCCCGTGATTCAGGCCTCTCAAACTCTTTAAGATCAAAAGGTCTTTTGGTCTGGCTCATGACCTCTGAGAGTCATTATGAGGCCATGGTGGCATCATGTGACGTTCTGCAGGCTTAACACGGACAGAATGATGAGTGGAAAGGCCACTAAGGGGCCAGAGGTCAAAGGCTAAAAAGAACAGACAGTCAGTGCTGTGTTACAGTGGTATGACGTAATTCTAGAAACTCGGAAATTCAGGAAAAAGTATGCTAACTTCCTGCAGTTATCAGGTAAAAGAAGCAGAGATGCACATGTTACACATTTGAATGAATGGACTATAGCAGAGACAGGACTGAGGTGTCCCATGTGCATCTTTTTTCAGGCGATACTCTTTGAAACTCGAGTATAAGATGCAAACAAGACCACCTTAAACACACGCATAAACACTCAGATGAAAGCAGAAAGGAGTGAGAGTGTTGTTAGAAAAATGGAAAGATGTTCCCCCAAGGCTGTTGTAAAAAGAACAGCTCTCCCATGCAGAACTCACTACAATGGACCTTCTCTTAAAGGTGCGAGGATGGGACCAGTCCAAATTCTGTCAGACATGGGGAAAGGGAAGCAGGTGTAGAGCAGGGTTAATGCGGACAACACAGACTAATCCCAGAACTGTAGCGTGTACTCTGTAAGCTGCAAGAATGTTAGTTTGTGGATGTAGAAAAATCACTTACACCAGCAAATTATTCCAGGGATTTCTCCTTTAACAAGCTACATGAACGTAAGCGCCAGTAGCTTGCAGAATAATTAAGACGTGGGCGTGCTGCATTGATTCAGACACTTCATTATTCACAGAAGTTTCTTTCTGTCCTATTGGATCTGTCTGACAGGTTGTGTGTTGCTCTTTTTTGATGTGTGAAAGGTCACAAAAGATTGATTACTTCTTCCAAAAATAAGGTGGTACTCCAAAGAAATACAGCCTAGTAATGATCGAGGAGGAAGAAGGCGCCTCATTTGAACAGCTTTGCCTGCAAGAGTACTCAACAGCACTATAAATTAGTTTATTATTTTATTAATTATTTTGTTTGCCTTCTCTTCCTCTTCTTCTCATTTTACCTCCTGCTGGAAAGATGACATAAACTACACTCCTCTCATTGCTACTATGACTGCTGAGAAAAGATTTACCTCCATCCCTGTTGGCTAACAGCATACTTCAATGACAAAAAAGACACTAGGATATAACTCCTGTAACACTGACCTTGATGTTTTTCCCTTAAACATTTTTCAACAGGACTTATTAATCCATTCTAGACTGTGGATCTCAATTTTGGTCCTACAACGGCACCAGATATCTTTAATAGAAGATACTTGCATCTCAAGATAAGTACAGACTGTAAGTCATTTAAAATTACCTCACTAAATAATATATGACTTCCTTGAGGGTTCATGTGATCAAATTAAGTGAGGGATCATGATCTATTGTGTGTCTGTTTGTGGGTCTATGACGTCAGAGCCACTCTGGATGGTTCTCCTCCATTCCTCTTCTACCAAACCTTAAACCTTCCTTCTCTGTTTTCTTCTACTATTTAATTAGGTGAAATCAAGAGCGAGTCACCTCAAATTGGGGCCAGTTCATCGGCATGCCTGGGCCTTGATTGGACCGGAACCATTTCAGGTCCTCTTCGGCATCAGTAGCAGAGATCGTGTCTTCCAGCGTGTGGTAGATTGTCTGGAATCTATGGAGACAACATTGTACATCATTTACAAGGTGATATCTGAAATTTCTACAACAGGCACACATATGTATTCACACATTTGATCACTTATCTAGCAGAAAAAAAGAGCAACCCTGTGTCTGACCTGTGATTGGTTGAAAGATCCAGGTGCTGTTTGACCTCCAGCAGCAGCTCTTTGAAGAAGCGGATGCGTTTGTCTTCAAACTGCTGCCACTGCTCAAACACCTGCTCCATGTTCTCCATGTACTGAGGGGTCAACTTGTCGAGTTCTTCCAGAGATTTCTCATAACGTTCTTTTGTCTGGGAGAAAAGATGGAAGATGATGGAAGATGGAAGTAAATATCAAAACACTGCCCAACATCTCTTCCAGTGCAGGTATCGACTACGGCTCTTACTCGAAAGACAATTCTTAGTTTTTTATTCAAGATCTTCAGAAAACATACCAGCTATTTTAGGATGAAATGTCCTACCTTCTGCACCTCCTGCTGACACTTCTCCACCTTTTCTTGGAGCTTCTTCTGGGCTTCGGGGTTGTT
>JAQFJA010000015.1:14308762-14323976 GCA_029874485.1 Naso brachycentron
GTAACCTTTCTGTGAATAGGTGATTTCAACTGTACCTTATCAAGTATGTATTTGTTGAGGTAGGGCATGTAGCCATGATTAGACACTGGCCCATCATCATCATCCTGAAAATGCTCCTCCAGAGCCACAGGGTCATGTGGGATGTTCAGCACCGTGTACAGGTTGTGGGAAAGCACCTGAGGAAGTAACACACACATGTAGATATGCACATTGGAGATATGAAGTCACTTTAAATGTAAAAAGGTAAAGGTGCAGCACATAATCTCAGGTTTCTTCAGTGCAGCGCGTTACTTCATACATCCACAAACACAGACACATGCACAGACAGCAAGTCTTCAGCCAGTACAAGCATGTCAGGACAGCTTCCAGTTATTTCCCCGGATTCTTCTCTTCTGTGGGAGCTGGTCAGACATGTGGCAACATGGCAGAAATATAGATATGAGAAAACAGACAGCAATAAAATCTTAACTATCTGTTCTCTGTCTTTCCTTTCAAGTACGATAAAACTACGATAGAGGTTCTGTGTCAATATTTGTGTTTTTGTTACGCAAAGAAAGTTGGACTTTGGAAGCAGAAAGCCCACACCTCCCTCACCTCCACTCTGAGCAGGTTACGTGGAGGCTGGGGAGCTTTTGCAAACTTTTGGATCATGTGTGAGCTTACAGGGAGCCTGTGTCGCCCAGATGATGTCGATTTACACTGTACAATTTTTCAAAATACAAATGATTCACAACATATAAATACAGCTATAAAGGGTGGTGCATGTTTGTTTGATTTCTGCTAGAAAAAGCAGAACTTTGAAGGGTGTTTCTGCTGTCCAGCGCCTCTCGGTCTCAGTTTCCTGATCCTATGACTCACTTTCCCAGCTTACCTTTAACTGCGACTTGGACACTTTTCCGCACTTCTCGACGTCCAGCGATGTGAAAGCGTACCAGATGGACTTGAGGAGTTCGGATTTTAAGTCCATCTTTGGAAGCCTCGTCGTGCGCAAAACAGCTACATTTCCAGACGCAGCGCGGCTGCTTTAGCGCAGCGGCAGGCGAGCGGAGGTGGCGGTGCGAGTCGCCAAATAAAATGTGGGGCAGAGAACAGACTGCAGCGCAAACTGCAAAGCGCTAAAATGAGTCAGATGTAGGGCAGACTTAAAGAGGCGGAGAGAAGAGAAAAAGCCTACACTTTGCTCCACAACATATTTCTTAAAATCAATTTTTTAAAATAAAGTCAAATATTTACTGGTTTACATTCTAACCGTATGCGTAGCCTATATTTTGAATATTTTTTGTCATTCTCTCCTAACATCATGTAGGCACATCTGAGCAAAATGGTCAAACTTACAGGACAAATTCAGACTTATCCCAGCTGCGTTATCAAGGTCGACAACACATTAAGTGCTGATTTCTGAAATCCTCAAGACAAGCTGCCAGCCAAAAACCAAATAACAGGGATCCATGTCATCCGATTCAGGCAGGATTTAAAGACACACCCATTGTGTAAAGAGCCTAACGCCACATTTATTTCAGCAGGCTTGAGTTCTGAAAGGTTAAGTGACAACATATAATTAAACAACATAAAATCTTAAAATTTTTTTTTTTTTTTTGCACTTTCACACATCTCTAGATTTCTTCCAATTCAGCCGTCAGTGGTACCTTTTGACTATATTTAAAGGTTTGTTGCAAATTTAATGATTTTGAAATTGCATGATGCTTTACACCTCAAATATGTATATGCTCTCCTCACAGCTCCTCATCTTTAAAAAGTGTTTTGGAGCTGACTATAATTTGAACCACTCTGCAGCCATTTTTAATCCCTTCTGGTGAACATTTTTTAAGTGGACTGGAAGTAATTACTAGTGCAACCAATACAGTTTCCAGATATGTTAGGCATGAGCGAAATGCCTTTTGTGGTTTCCTTGACTTTAAGGTGTAGCATCTCTCAGAGCTCATCTTTTGTGTGATGAAACTGCTGGTGGGGATGAAGCAACCTCAGGCAAAATGGGTTAAACAAGGACAGTGTAATCAGACAGAAACCATCCACGAGCCTTATTGGAGCATAATGTAGGCTAATCAATACCATAATTAGGTCATGAAATGTCATTGTTTAGAGGCTGCAGCCCATATCCGCCCTGTGTCTCGATGTTGATAGGCTACACGTAGCTTTTTGTGTATACTTGGTGATAAATTTTGAATATTTACTTAATTTTAACCAGAGTGAGCAGATTAAGTAGGCTCCATCACATAAACAAATCAGTGCTGTTATGTTTCATCACGCTCTGCAGTGTGTCTGCACCTGCTGTCTCCCCTTCAAGGTCAGATCTAATCACCGTTGTCTCAGGTGGTGGAAATGAGATGTCGTTCAGTTAGCCATAATTCAGAATTGGCCGACCTGAGGTCCCATTGAGGACTGACCTCCCAGTGCCGCTGGAACACTTCCAGCAAGGCCTTCAACATAAAAGAAGGACCTTCAACTGCTGAAGGTCTTTAAAATGCATAGAAGGCTAAATTCTACCACCTGTGCATTTGAGCAATATAGTCTTTTTTTCAGTCATTTCACATTTTGACATTTGACATTCTATTTGAAGGATAACCCCTTGAGATGAACCATCTCATTTTCAAGGGTGTCCTGATATATACACACAAAAGAGAATACAAAAACAGCAAAAACAAAAAAGTAACATTCACACATACACAGAAAGCTCTCCCAACCAAAGTACTCCCTCACCTGTAAGCCCACCTACAGATGCACATGTATGCCTACATGAAATAGTTATATCCAATAAGTGCAGATACACAGACCCATAATAATCATGCTTTTTAATGTTTTTTTAAAGGAATTGTACACAGCAACCAAAGGTCAAATGACTGTAGTCTTATGTCCACTTAAAAAAGGAAAAAAGTTGCATCTAAAGAAGCATGCCGGTCTGTTTTTGACTTCTCACGATTAGCAGAGATCGCCCCATCTTCAAAAAAAGTTGTTAAAATTTGTCCAAGTGTTTACTTTAGTAGATCTCAGACTGCATTTTTAAACCCATTCAATGCCCCTCATTTTGAAACTGGGTATAGAAACACTATAGGACACGTGAAAGTTGCTAGGTAAAGATAATATACCCTTCTAAAAAGAACATTTGCGGCTGAGAGAGAGAGAGAGAGGTACGCCAGGAGCTGCTTAAATGAAAGTTATTACGCCTGGAAAAATAGTTCCTTGCCAGTGCTGCCTTCCTTGCTCCAATATTAGTGTGAAGAAAGATTTTGACACTAATGTTCTTTTTAACTAACATTATCGCGCATTTTCAGGTACTTTCTGAAACATTTATTGAATATGGACAAAATGTAAACAAACACAATATTTCATAGATAAAGCTATTTTGAGAAAATGGGTCAGATTTATGTGACCTACGTGGCCGATGTTGACAAAGCACAATAACTTGTATGGTACTTTACACTGTATGGTATTTTAAACACCAAAAGATGCTCCATGAGACTATGGCAATTCACAAGATGTTTATTAGACATTATACAGATTTGCCTTTACCGATGCTGGATGTTGTTTTGTTGTTTAAGTACTAGGCTACATCCATATTACATTACAAAACTGCTGCTGCATTTATACATTTAATACATTCAAGTGCAGCAGACCTTGACGTTCCCTTTCCCAGCTCTAATCAACATCATAGCCTGTAATGAAGCAAAGATTTTTAGTTTAATGTCGACAGGTGTAATTTATGGTTTCAGTTATGCTTGTTCCCATTGTTGGTGATTGTTAGAATACATTATACATCACTGAATATGGAATATATGTCAGACATTGTTATTATCAGAGCAATAAAACAGCCACCTGAATAGAAAAGGTGATATGTGTGATGTTGAGGTGGGAAGGAATATAATATAATATAATCCTCTTAAAACACATGTAATAAAAACTTCATATGAGAAAAAAAAAGCAATTTCACGTTCATCAAAGGAATAGCTGCACATTTTGGGAGGAATTTGCTTTCTTACTGAGAGTTAGATTTTGATGTTATTGTTTTTATAACCAAAAATGGTTAATTTGTCATTTAAGTGATCTGACTTTTGGTGCATTTGAGGAACAAAAACGCCATCTTACGAAAGCACTTCAACACAGTGGAAATAACACAGCCTTTCACATATATAAACAGCACAAAATACCACAGACGGCAACAGATTACTCAGCTCTTTTCACAAGCACCATTCTAGCACAGTGTCGTCTTTGTGATGGGAAAAATTTACACATGAACATCTGCTGAACAGAACCAGACTGAATCATCTGAAGTGGAAACTGCTGGTGAGCATTCCTGTGCGTTTAGTGTTGAGATACCTAAAGGAGGAGGAACTTAACCCTACGTAACCATTTTAAAATACATTTTTTATACATTCTCCATAGGATACTAATTCCATCCAATGACATCAAATCATTTTGCAGAAACAGGGATCACAGTCTTATCAATCAATGTCATCTAGTTTTTGAGATTTACAGTTCGCTGTCCGGTCAGGTCTCATCTGAATTTGCAATGCCAGCCTTTCTCTTTTCAGGTCACTAAAACAGACAGAAGGTTAACTTAAGGACACAACTCTAATCCAACTCATTCCTCCCACACATTCTGAATCAAAGAGGTATGTTTTTAACTTGCGCAGAAGACAAGGTCAGGCAGACAGCTAGAGCAAGAGAGTTGCAAAATGTGAGCAGTTTCTACTTTGTGAAGTTTTTTGTTACTTTTCTCATTGAAACAAAAGTTCTCTTGGACAATTTAACAATACATAAAGGCTTGTATTTTGACCATCTGCATTAATTACTCAAGCATATATTTCTGAGAATTCATATATTTCACATTAGTTTGATATGAAAGATGGCTCTACATGCATGGGAAAGCTGTTAAAAGATGCAAATTCAGATCATTTTGTCTTTTGCTACACACCATACCATAGTAGCTAAATTCATCCAGACTGAAACAGAAATTGAAGGAATTCGATTTTAAATGCTGAATGTATCAAAATGTTAGCTTTAACTTCAGTTCAATGTTTCTCACTGGAATGCTCAACAGGAGTTGTAGCTGATTTCTCTCTCTATGTTTTTGAGGGCATAATTTTGTACCTTTGATGGTTTTGTCAAAGAAACAGACATTTCATGAAGCATTTGCTAAGACTTTTTATGCCAATCCAAGCCTTGGAAGGCCTCCTAATGCCTGCCACCTGCCATCGTCTGTGCAGATATTAACGAGACTTGGACGTCCGAAATTACTCCCACCACTTTGCAACTCTGTCGGTCTTTAAGGGCAAAGTTCATCCCCATTGCTAATTATCTACAAATTGGTCAAATATTGGTCAAGTTTGCCTAATATTCAAAATGGACCATTAATGTGCCACCACGCGTCGATGTTGTCTTGGAGCCAGTTTGTTGGCCAGCAGACATGCTAGGGCAATGCCTCCAATCTGTGTGAAGGCCAATCCTAACACAGTGGCGGCAATGTGGAAGACGTTGCCGTTGACCAGACTGAAGACTTTTCGGAAGCAGCCGTGTGGATGGATTCCTGCAGCCACCACTCCTTCACTATCATCTGACAGAAGAGGTCGATTCTTGCAGCCTTTGCGTCTCACGCAGCAGCTATCTGGCAGCAACAAAGACGTGCTGTTCTCAGAGGGCAGGAAGGTCATATGCTGGATAGCCCAATCCGAAGTGAGCCAGTCACGCCAACCTTCAGCTCCACAACACTCTAGGGCCCTCTGGAGGCTATCTAATGCATCAGCACGGCCTTCATCTTCTGTGTAGCCGGCCACCGCTCGCTGTAAGCCACTGCGAAATCCTCCAGCAATGTCTTCACGATAAAAGAGGCCTGAGAGCCCGGCTGCCAACCCAGCTATCAGGGTGGCAAGTTGGAAGAACCCATAAGCCCTAAGCACGCAGGGCAGGTTTGCAGCCACCCCCAAACAACCAAGGAAACCCCAGGCAGTGACAGCAGCACCTGTGGCCAAAAGGATGAGCGGGGCGTTGGGGTAGTGATTGGCAGACAGCAGCATATAGTCTGCCAGAGAAATCTGCGCCCACACACCCAGGGTGAAGATGGCCAAGCCGACTGCCCAGAAGAGACAACTGAAGGCCAGGAGACCCAGGCGCAGGAGATGCATGACTCCCACTGGGCGACAGCAGGGTGGGGCAATGCCCACAGGTGGAGCTGCAGGGGGCGCCAGGGAGGCCTCTGAGCACACGGACAGGGAGAGTCGCTGCTGCTGCTTCTGCTGGAGCTGCTCCTCCTGCTCTTGGTAAGGCGGCAGCAGGTAGCCAGGGATTGTGGAGGGTCGACGAGGAGGAGGCGGTGGAGTGAGCAGGTTGAGACCCCGTGGAGAGGAGAGTCGTCGCACAGCCAGCTGCTCGTGCTCCCAGTCTAAAGCTCGTCTGCTGGGACTCGGTCGAGCTGAAAGCGACCCGTAGGGCAGTGCAAAGCTCATGGTCCTGCCTCCGGCTTTATCTACTCCCCTCTCTCTCTTTCACACACTCCTCCTCTCTCTTCTTTCCTCTATCAGCTCCTTCACCCTCGTCCTCCTGCAACAAACAATCCCCCACTTCTTTATGACTGGTTATTAATCCGCCACCAACACCACCAACGCCAACTGGACAGTAAATCACACTGATGGGTGTCTTGTCGTGCCGTTATCTGCATCCGCAGCCTCCTTGTGTCTTCCCTATTTATTTGTTTATTTTGGGCGTTCTTTCCACCTGCATGGTCACCAGCTCTTTAAAGTCCTCCGCTGATGGTCATATCCCCACATCTGCTCGCTCTCTGCTGCCCCTCACTCTGGCCAAGACAAGAGGTGTCTGCAGGCGAAAGACCTTAAAGCCACACATGCACACCCTCTCTCGGTGTGGAGGAGACATCCCTTTGAGTTTTACTACAGTCCATTTGTAGAACAGAACTGGAGAAAAAGTCGCCGACTGTTTATGAAGTGCATGTGATGTCTTTTTAAATCTACAAACCCTCCCCATTTTAAACACTTATAATATATTGACTAATGAAAATATAAGCTAGTCTTACTCACTTTCTGGAACATTGTCAGTTTATGCCAGTCTAAAGTCAGTGTTTTTAGCACCTAAGTTCGATGAGAACTTGAATTTTTGTTACGCACCCTTATTATTGCCTTATTATAAAGTAGTATCACATTCACAAATTTGTTTGGTAAATGTGATATTTCCTTTGTGTATAGCCTGGAGTTTGGGCAAATTTCTAGATTTTTAATCGCTGGATATTAAAGTGCCTATGGGGAACTTTTAAGAGGTTATAAGGTAGTCTAAATTTAACACGACACTACTTAAAATAAATTTAAAAACACATTCGAGGTTTAAAATAGAAAACCAATTTCAAAGCACTGAAAAGCCTCCCTTTGGACGGCACTGTAATGACACTTTGTCGGTCCCCTGTTTAATGTTGAAGCCAGTTTTATCCTGGTGATTCCTGCTCGGCATCTGTTTCCCTCCCATCAACCATCCACCTGGTCTGAGCTAATTAAAGCCTCTCAGTTAATTAAACACAATCAAATGGCTCTTTTTATTAGACAATTATAATAGTTACACGAGGACAGAGGGGAATACCAGGTGGTTTGGCAGTTGGGAGGTGGTGTTTATACCACTGCTTTAGACACCTAAATTAACTTGGTTTTGATTACTAAACTCTTAGCTATGCAAAAAAAGACTGCAGCATTTTTCTCCTGTGCTTGAACAACACAACACGGGTCTGAAGAGGAAATGAGGTTATGTTTATGGTGTTTATAATTAATCATCGCTCAATAAACATCACCTCATCAAGTTTTATGTGCGCTCTGGACAGAAATGAAGGAAATAAATCACCTGACATGCAGGATGAGATTTCAAAGGCACATCCATTGAGAGCTCCTTGAAACACAGCCATGAGGAGAATGTGTGGGGGAAACCACTCCTCCATTTTTGTGGCTGCAGAATCGCCCATTTGACACAGATGGTAAAAGCAACATAGGGAACACCTTTAAGTAGTTTTTCAAAGCTTTTTTGGATTTTGATCCTTGGAACATTTATGTGAAACTGCCCTGTAACGGGTCGCATTTACCTTCAGTATGTATTGCGAGGAGTTTGACCAAATAATTGGTTATTAGGCCTACTTTTTACGCACTAGTAATTTTCCCTTCTTATACTTGTATTTGAAAACTTTTAACAGGCCTGAAATGCCTGAAAACAAGACTGAGCCCGTATGCTGTATGTTATATAATTATGCTTTGAGGTAAATGCTAATGTTAGCATGCTAACATGCTGATGTTCAGCATGTACAATAGTTTAGCATGTTAACATGCTAACTTTTCTGGCTGATAATCACCAAATACAAAGTACAGCTTAAATTGATGGGAATTCCATCGAGTTCTGCTGGTATTTTGACATTAAATAAATCTTGGTCAAGTTAAAAGGCTTTACTTGATGATGGTGCTCGAGGAAAAGTGAGAGAAAAACCTGTTATTCTATAATAATCCCTGGGGGGCATGGACTGCAGTTGCAAAGTTCAGAGCAATCAACCCACTACCTGTTAGCGCAGCATAGTTTTTTTTTCTTTGATCTGTATGCGTAATTATCCAGTGACCCCCTGTGGTTTGAACTTGGGACCCCTTAGTGGGTTGCGATGACCTCAGGCTGGCAAACATTACCCACAATCCAACACTGCCAAAATGACTGTCTCAGCAAAAACTGGAAATTCTACACTTCACAGAGGTACTGAGGTAGCATTTATTGCATGGTATATTATATTTCACAGATTTCAGCTTTATGTGCAACCCGTTGAATGTGTGCCCTACCAGCAGTGGCCTGTCTAGTGTAACTGCTGACTTTATTGCTGTTTGCTAAACAATATCCACATCTTGATATCACAGTCATTAAATCTGAAATCTTAAGGACTATTTAGAGTTGTCAGCAGAATGCCCCAGTATATCAAAATTAACGTTCCCCTTTCTTAAAAATTTCCATTTTACTTCTCATGTTAGGTATTCCTCCTATTTTCTTTTTAATATTCTCTGCAAACCACTGATGCACAGTATTACTGTATGGAGAAAGAAACAGGCAGAACATGGACTGAAAATGTGTTTAATGAGATATCCTGTTTGCTTGTGATCTGAAACTATTTTGGATGTTTGGAATATAATTGTCCTTTGTGCAAGAAAAAAACAATGAGACATTGCAGTGATTTTTGTGTAACAATGTAAAAATCCCCCCCCCCCTTATTTATTCACAGGCTGAACCCTTGATAGTAAAATCACTATAAAAGACACATGTAGCTGTGAACACACATTTCTAACATATATTCTCATCTAATCAGAACTCATTCAATTTCATAAAGCTAAACATCTGACCTCAAGCATTCTGAAACTATTTACATTCTTTTTCACAATCTTACCAATCTGACCACTAAGGCTGTCCCTATGACTCATTTAACCATTTGATTCTTCAAGCTTTACACATTCCACATTCTCTCCTGCTTCTCCCTCTTTCCTGTGTGCCTCCATGTGTTTCTTCAGCTTGGCTTTGGATGTGAATGTCTTTGTGCACTTCTCACAGAACGGCCTCAGTGGCTTCAGTCCTGAATGGCTGCGCTTGTGTCGCGCCAGTTCGGACGAGCTCTTGAACTTGAGCTCGCAGATGTTGCAGGGATATGGCCTCTCCCCCGTGTGAACACGCTCGTGCAGCTGAGCCTCACTGAGGGTGAGGAACGACTTCTCGCAGTGTCCACATGGGAACGGCCTCTCTCCCGTGTGAATGAGATTGTGTCGGGTCAGCGCGTACGGTTTGGTAAAGCCCTTCCCACAGTAGGTGCAGGGGTACGGGCGAGCACCGGTGTGGGAGACAATATGTTCCTGCTGTGTTTTCTTGCTCTTGAAGCGTTTGTCACACTGAGGGCAGGAGTAGGGCCTGTCGTCCACATGTGACCTGTGATGTTTTAAAAGCTCTCCCTGTGACAAAAAGCTCTTCCCACACTGAGAGCAGAGGAAAGGTTTCTCCCCGGTGTGCATCCTCTCATGCCTGGCAAGGACAGACACCAGAGTGAACTTCTTGGGGCAGTGGGAACACTGGAAAGGCCGCTCGCCTGTGTGAACACGGAGGTGTTTGATGAGCATGAAGTGGAGCGAGAAGCGTTTACTGCACTGGTCACACTGGAAAGGCCTCTCGCCTGTGTGGGTGGATAGATGCCTCTTGACATCAGATCTCCGTGTAAACGTCTTCTCACACTGTGGACATTTAAACTGACGCTTCATTTGATGCAGCTGTCGGTGCTGGGAGCGTGCGAGCAGGGAGTCGAAGCCATCCCCGCACTGTTGGCAGATGTAGCGCTTGGTGCTTATGTGAGCCTTCTTGTGGTCGATCAGCTCAGAGGAAGTGGGGAAGCTCTGGCTGCAGATGGAGCAGATTTGAGGAAGCTGGCTCTCCTGCGAGTGATAGTTCTTATGGTGGATAGTCAGAGCACGGAGGTTGGCGAAGGAGCTCCCACACAGCTGGCAGGAGAAAGAAATGGCCACGCCGTGATGTTTGCTCTCATGTTTGGACAGATCCCACGAGTGCTGGAAGGTGCGGTCACACTGCGAACAATGAAAAGGTCTCTCTCCAGTGTGAGTGAGCTGATGTCTCCTGACGTCTGATGTCCGGGTGAACTTCTTTCCACATGTTTCACAAGTGAGGGCCTGCTGTCTGCTTTTGGGCTGAGGCACATCACCTTTGCTTTGATCGTCAGGCTGCTCTGCTTTGCTCTGCTGTGTGTTTCCTTTGGGAAAAAGCTGAATAGATGTAAAAATCTCATCTGTGCTGGTGGGAGTCGGTGTAAATTTGGCCCTAGAGAGAGTCCTGTTGTCTTCAGTGCGAACACTCTGCATGTGGAAGTGAGGAGGGGCGTTTTCATCCGAGTGATGGAAAGGACATCTTGAGCAGGTGAAGATGATCGATGTCATCTCATCCGAATCACCTACAAACAGAAAAAGACAAAGCTGTGAGTAAATATGTTAACTTAGTCAAAAAGGTTTAATATGTTTCTCTCCCACATGTTAAAATATCACCTTTGTCGATTCCTCTGATGGCTATAACACAGGGGGCAACTGAGACATCTGTCCTGCTCCTGGTGAAATAAATGCATCTGTTAAATATTAACATGAAGAAAACTCATTATTTTTAAATAACTGTGTTTGAGCAAATGATATGTAAAATGTTCCAGTAACTATTAGGAAATCAATCTCAACAGGTTGCATGGTACATTATCTCTGTAACTTATCTAAAGAAATCTTAATAGAAAGCAATAGGTCCCTATTAATATAACTTCTGAACAAACTGTTTAACATGCTGGAGCCAGCAGTCAGTTAGCTTAGCTTAGCGCAAAGACTGAAAACAGGGGGAAACAGTTAGCCTGGTTCTGCACAAAGGTAACAAAATCTGCTTACCAGCAACTCTAATGGGCACAAATCGACATTTAGTTACTTAAATTTTTTATGTTTTGTTTATTCAATAGGTACAAAAGAACCAAAAAC
This sequence comes from Naso brachycentron, assembly GCA_029874485.1. NCBI lineage: Eukaryota > Metazoa > Chordata > Actinopteri > Acanthuriformes > Acanthuridae > Naso > Naso brachycentron. The sequence goes on from JAQFJA010000015.1 coordinate 14,320,291, forward strand.
AAACTTAGCTGGTGAACTGGGTATTGGCTGGGAGATTTTTAAATTCTGGCTTAGCTATTTCCCTGTTTCCAGTCTTTGGCTGAATTCAAACCTCCATCCTCTACACTTGCTGACTGAGCCCTCGTGGACTACAGTTGTACGCACATAACGTATTCACCGTCATCACCTCAAGTCTGTGAGACTGGATGACTGCAAGGTTTCATAAGCCCCTGAACAGACAGGCCTTTGCCTGTGTCACTCGGTGCAGTGGGAACGCTCAAAGAAACTACAGGCATGTGCACAGTGATCGCTGCAGCACTTGCTCTTACTGTTTTGGCAAATATTTTTACATATCTTTATCATGATGTGGTTAAATATTATTTCTTGCATACATATTTCAATTATTTTGCAATTCTTTATCAGTTATTTTTGTTTTGCTTTTCCGTACTGCAATGAATTGTTAAGTAATTTTGCAGGTGAAGTCTGCAACCAAGGCAGACTCTCTGGAAGTCTGCAGAAAGTCCACTTGAGAGCCCTTGTGGACTGGATGAATTGTGGATTTGGACAGATATCAGTACTTGCAGACTTCGCAGGAATGTGCCTGCAAAGTCTGTCAGTCTGCAAGAGCAGTTCAGCCTTTGTGTAAAGCTAAGCTCATAGGATGCTAGCTGTAGCATAACATTCAGCATACAGATGTGAAAATAGTATAGACATTCTCATCTGACTTTCAGCTTCAAAGTAATTAAGTGTTTCTCAATAACTTATTAAAGAAATCTTTCGACTGAAAAACTGACACATCTTGTGACCACGAAAAGTGCAACTGAAACTGAACTGGAATAAACTGACACCATCTCAAAAGAGGAAACATTTAAATTATTACAGTGTAAGTGATTTTTGTACGTTTTTGGTTCTTCATTGATTTCACTGGATGACCTCATGGTTTTACACGTTTCCCGCCAACTATGTGGGGTCTTCATTTGTAGACGAGTGGATCGTCGCACATTTGCTGAACAGGGAGACTGTTGTGTTTCAGAGACCGGATCTTCACCAGAGACATCTGCCATGTCATCATGGACAGAAAGGGGTTCATGGTTATTTGTCAGGTCTACACAAAAGTTCGAATTACTCTCTTTGTCTGCAGGCAGGAAATCCTCCCGCACCTCTTCAACAGTGTTTTCAATGTTCTCTTCAGTTTGGTCACTGGTTTTATGTCCCTCATGTATTTTTCCTTCATCTGGTGCATTTTCTGACCCAAGCTCATCATTTAGGCATAACTCATTATTCTTTCCTGTCAGTACATCTTGACTGAGGGTCTCCTTCCTCAGTGCAAAGGTTTTTGTCAGGGTCTCCAGAGCTTTAGCAACATCAACAGTTTCACTCTTCTCCTCTGTCATCAGGCTGGCTGCCTCCTTATGACCCACATTATCGACACTAACAGCCACTATTTCCTCTTTATAGAAATCAGTTTGATCTTGCACTTCATCTGACTCCATTATTTCTTCGTGTACTTCAGACGCTTCAACTTCAGTATAGACGGCCACGACTCTGTACTGGTCATTTCCAACAAAAGCAACAGGGTTTGGAACATTAGCATAGTTGTGGATTGATTCCAGTCCGACAGAAACGTTTCTCGTCTGCGAGGGAGGAATGGATAAAGCAGACATGATGCAACCGCCAATGGTGGACGATGGGCCAGCTGTAAGAAAAGACAAGAGGTCGCTGGTTAAACAAAAATACTTTTAAGGTACTTTTACCCAGTCTGAATGACATAACAAAGAGAAAAACAGTAAATCTTTACATTTAAAGGTAGAGTCAGTAACATATCCTTTTAAAAAACAAAAAGTAGACTTATACAAAAGTAATCCTGCTCAATCATCGCTTACGGGCCCCTGTGTGTCTGCACAGCCTCGCCCTCTGCCTGTATTTTGATGTTTTGGTTTACTTGGGACGTTTCTGGGAGGGGAGTGGATGCATTTCCCTCGGCAAATGACGGCACACAGATGAAGCTGAGAGTGGATAAAACATAGCAACTGGACACCGTTCAGACCGGAAGAAACACATGTGGATGTAGAGAATAGGAAATATAGCCCTAAGGAGATGAACTATTATGAACTAAGCAAGCAGATAAAGCTTGTTCCAGAACGAGAGTAAATCTCAGTTTGGCTTTCACCAGCTTCCAAACACGGAAGGAGAAGCCGGAGATGAAGAGCGACTTGGAGTTGGCCTGCTTTCCCACAGACAGGTAGGTGCCAAACAACGGCGGTTAGCTTGTGCTAGCTTGCTAAAGCACTGAGGCCTGGAGGAGGGGCAAAAATTTGAATGTTGTGTTTACAAGCCGCAATAAACAATGCTACCGACTCCACCTTTAACAATCTAAAGAAGAGTATGTCTTGATAATTAATTCTAAAGATTAATTCATCATCAAAATTGTTGCTTATCGTTTCAGCTTGACTCACAAGGCATTTTCAGGAGTCCTATACTTTTGTAGTGCTGGACGATTACATTCAGCTCTTCAGGTGAGGACTGGACACATTCCTCCAACACAGGAGGAGCACAGCCGAGCCAGGATGCAGTCTGTAACCACAGTGCAGTTGTTATTAAGGCTGTGTCACATGTTTTGCAGAAGTCAAACAAGGTGTGACATCTAGATGGAGAGATTGGATACCTGCTTTAAGTCTGGTACTGGAAACAGCTTTACCAGTTTTGAGAGCAGCTCCCACAATAATACATGCAGAGCAGCATCATATTGTGGCCCATATTCCACTGGAAAGACCACCTGTAAAACATCAGTGTATTTTTTATTAATTATAGGATTTATTGTATTCATAAGTTGAGATGTGATTAAAATCTGTCTGACCTGGAAGAAATATTCTCTCTCGACTGGATCTTTCAGCAGACTCTGAACAAGTGCAATGAAAGTGGACTCTGTTGTTGTCACCTCTGCATCCATTTGCTGCCACAGAGAAATTTATATTATTTCAGAATTATTTCTTTTGATTTCTTTTCAAAAAGGTATTAATTCACCGTACTTACGTCTGTGTTAGCAGCGGTTATTCGGAGTCTATCCAAATGCCTCTGGATCACGTGAGAATCCACAGAACCATGAACTGAGCCTTTGCAAAGTTCCAGAATCAACTGAAATATCAACAAAACGTTATTGCAAAATTACATAAATGAACATTTCTGAATATGATAATACACACAACTTCTCACCCTTGCTCTTAGACCCAGAATAAGCTGGGCTCGCTGTTTGTGGTTGATCAGTCCAGGAATTGCCTCAGTCACCATGAACACAAACTCCTGGAGCTTCTCATAATTAAGCACATCTTTCTGCTTTGCCAGCTGCCACATTGCAGCAGACAGAAGCTGCAATGGGGGCACCAGCAGGCGAAGAGATGCAAAAGTAAGGCTTGGGTCTGAAATATACAAGTGCAATGTCAGAGATGGACTGTTGGGGGCATCAATGAGCTTTGAACAGGCTACTGCAAACAAACTCTACATCAAATTAAATTTAAAAATGCCTTTTTGCAATGGTGATATGACAGAAGGCCATAAGTTATTTAATGAAAGCATGGCAAAATAAATAATAAAGCGATACTTGATTTCTCAAACTTCTGTAACGCAAGAAAAGCTGACAGAAGCCCACGACACAGTGTAACTGCTGGACGAAGACGTCCGAAGGTAGTTTGAAATTTGCAACCCGGAAA
>JAQFJA010000015.1:14458827-14475123 GCA_029874485.1 Naso brachycentron
ATCTGTCACAGGAAGTGATGTGAGAGAAGGATCACAGAAGAACATTGTGCTCATGTCTTCATCAGTGCTCATTTCTGAGAGTCTTTATGAAAAGTGAACTAGCCTCCACAGTTCTAACGTGAATCGTCTTTTCTTTGCCCCTCCATTGTCACGACAGAGATGTAGGCTAACGGAGATTATTCATGAGATTATACGCTCATTGAAAAGAGCTCATGCAGCTGGTGAGGATCATCACTGAAAATGAATTCAGAGCAGATGAGATCTCCTTGGATCATTTTTGTCCGCGGCGTTCATGTGCTCTGCGAGCTGACGAACACGGCGAGCTGGAAGTTTTGAGATCAAACAGGATGGAGTGCCGGTCCTGACAAATCTCGAATGTTTCTGTTTTTTCCTCCTGGATCTACATGTATCTGTGAGGTGGCGGGCTGAGTGACTGAGGCAGCTTTTGTTTCTGGACTTCTTCACTCCATGAAACTTTTCAGGAAACTTTTAGGGCTTTTCTCACTGCAGTGAGTGTCTGATTAACACCTTCAGACCTGCAGATGACACTGTTCAGCTCTGATTATCTGCTCTGGGAGGTGTCATTTTCCCCATCAGTTTTGTCAGTAAACAAAGAGGCACATGCAGATGCGGCGCTTCATCTTTAATCTGCTCTGCATGGATGTTTGAAATCAAATTGGAACCTGAGGCTCGTTTGTGTCAATCACTAGACAAACTTGTCATGAGACTGGCAGTTTCTCCAGCTGCTGTTCACTGCACAAAATTGCAGCAATAACAGATTCAATATGAGATAAAATAAAAATACAGAAAGAAACTTGGAGGCTAATCCAAAAAAGCTCTATAAATAAAACTCTTGTTATCTGTCATACACAGAGAGAATAAACACTTCAGCCTCTGTCACACAGGTGCAGCGGCTCTCACTTCGAACGGCGTGATTTAAAGTGGAAGGAGCGATGACAAGGTCACTCACTGGGTTCTTGGAGGACAGCTTTGAAGCCTCCAGTTTGGCATCAGACTGCTGCCATCTTGAATTTTATGAACCAGAAGTGACCATATTTGGAAGACAGGGTGGAGCTGGAGAGAATATGTTTGGTGGTGATATGGCTGCTGCTCGCTCTCACTCAGTTTTCTCTTGCTTATGCTTCATTTGGCCCATTGGCTTTGGCTTCCATTTTCAGCCCTGGAGGTCGCTGCTTGCTTTTACTCACCAAGACTGGTGCAAGTATTTGACTGAAGAAAAACAAAAATCAAAGCCTGCTTTCCTTTGAACTGGACACTAGGGCTGGACGATTATGGCAAAAATAATAATCCTGATTATTTCGATTGATATTGTAATTCTGTTTTTTCAACACGATTCTTTATTGGCTTTAAGAACATCGTGCATTTTTGAGCATTGACACTGGTGTTTCTTTTAAAAGCTGCTGTCTTAACTGTTAGGCCTAAATGTAACTGAACTAAAAGACAAAGAAATGAATCATACATTTTTTAAAACAAAAATAATGTATTAAAAAAAAAAGAAAAGATTATACCGGTTATGTTTCAGTGCCCTGCCACAGCCTACTGCAGACTAAAAACATCTAATAAATTCATTATATCTGAAATCTATATTCAACATCTTGGGACATTTTCCGTGTCCTTAGTGATGAAAGAAATGATGACATCGGTAATTTCCTGAAGTCTTTGGGAGCTGGTCTGATAAATAATGTGCTGTAAAGCTTGTCCTTGATTAAAGTAGGAGGAGAAAAAAAACAAAGTGTTTCCACCACAGTGTTTGTTTTATCTTTCTTCTTAACCCAACGGCTCATTTTTCGCCTTTTGCAAGTGCCATACTAACAAAGTCTCAGAGCAACCGGAGAGGCGATGTGCTGTGACTCGCTGCTCTTAACTTGCACTGAAACCTCTGTTTGGTCTCTTGGGGAGGGGCCGAGCGCTTCCCTGGGGAGGGGTGCGCTTGATTTACAGCTCGAGATAGAACACCAGTAACTGGTAGACTCGATTATCTTGTGTCAATGATTGGGGGAAGCCTAAATTGTAACTGAAATTGAAATTTGATTGATTGTCCAGCCCCACCGCACACACAGCATCACTGCTGCATGTGTGATCATCGGCTTTCTCCACAGACATGCTGTCTTCCTCTTCTGTCTTCTTGTGTGTTGCGTCTGAAACAGAAGTGAACACAGTGATCGGAGACATGAACAAACACAAGACAAACTGGGTGTTACAAAGTGCTGAAACCTGAAATTTAAAGCTGAGCTGAAGACATGACAGAGCTTTTCCTCACCTTTTAACTGTCACACGAAAATGGCTCCGTTCGTCTCTGACATCTGTCCTGTAACCTCATGCTGTTTGAAGACATGCTGATGCTGGAACGGTTGGGTGACACAGTGACTTTCTCTGTGGATTGAGGGGATGACACAGACCCACACGGATGCTCCCGTCACTGTCAGCGCGTGCACTCGGACTGGCTGGCTGCAGCGAGGAAGCTAATCCAGAGTGACAGGCCCAGGGAAGCTCCTCCTGAGAGAAACCTCGTTAATGGACAGATATGGGTCAGTGCTGCCACATGGACTCACTGCAGGAGCTTCAGCAGCAGTCGTAAACACACAACTATCTTTTTGTCTTTAAATAGAAACGGAGGAATCCCCTGCAGGAGCTCGTTCTCTGAATTGACAGCAGGGACGGCAGAAGGGGTTTCCTGTTGATCTGAAGAGAACTTCACTGTCTTGAAGTAAATCCAGGACTCAACATTTATGTTGACGACATTAGAAGAACACTGACGGATATTCAGGCTCCTATCAGTTAGTGAAAGCTTTTCTATTTTCAGTTTGAAACCACTGCAAATGATTCTGGGAAGACTCTTGCACTAGTGATGGCGAGCTGAAGCCTCATGAAGCCTTGAAGCTTTCCAGCCAAATGTGTTGAAAAAAGGTTCATTTCTCGAGGCTTCATATGCACTGTAGGGACACCTGCTGGCTAATAAAAACATGGTCCAAGGAGTGTTGGTCGCACAATAACGGTGCCAATATATGTGTTAAAGGCTCGCTGCGTGCATGTACATGAAATTTTTGTCAAAACAAGTAAATGATTTCATTCAAAATACTTAAGTTATGTATGTCAAATGTCATGGCTTGCAAAAACACTAGATCAATATATCCTGCCGCCTGGTATCGAATTCGGGTCTTTGATATGGATGTACTTGTAGTTAAGCTAAGCTATTCATCTTGTGTGATGTTGAAGGGCTTTTTTTATATGTCATTTTAACAAAGCCATGTGATTATCTGTATTTGATAATTATTTTAATGTCAATAGTTGATCGATGTAGAGTAGTGTAGTTTATGGGCAGTCAAAGTGTTTTTGTGACTTGTCAGCGCTTGTTGAACAAAGGGTAGTGGAAGTTGAGAATAAGTGGGGATTAGATTTTATTGGAATGGGACAGAAGGTCGTGGGTGTGCCTGGTGTGGCATTTGGGTGACTAAGTTAATTATTTTTATTCAGAAAAAGTATCTTCTCCACCATTTTTGGGCTCAAACGATTTCTCTTTTTTGACACGATTTCCCCTGCCTTGGAGAAGACCCTTTCACAGGGGACAGATGAAGCAGCGGTGCACAAAAATTCTCTTGACAGCACAAACAAATTTGGATAAACTCTTCTACGAGATTCCCATTATTTGAGCGGGTCTTCCAGTCTGGGAATGTTCGGCTATGCCAGGTAGCGCTGGACTTCGACAATGGCATCAGCTGTGCAACTATGTGATTGCTTAGATTTTTGGACACTTGCATCTAAATGGCGCCACAACCCTCAGGAAAAAGAACAAACAGGTAATCAAAAGCAATAACTGAATGTCAACATTGCATAAAGCATGGAGAAAGTACCCGAGGAGGTTGAGGGTCCCTCACCTTCACCAGTTGGAGCTGGCTGTGTTGGTGTCTCTCTTGAAATCACTTGTGCTGCCTCAGAGGTGAGTCTTCTGACAGCTTCATCTGACCTTGTTTCACTGAGGAAGCCAAGGTTTTTAAATCTTGGGTCAGCAGCGTGGCATCATCAAAATACTCATGGTTTGAAAATGTGGAAGTTTTTCCCTCACTTGATGGTACAACACATCGGTCAGCTGCCGGACCACTGTTTTGGTTGGCGCTTCCTCTGCTAATGCGTGGTCCAACATCTTAAGCAGTGGAATGGCTTTTGACGCTGACACCTGTCTCTCCTCAGACACTCATCGGGAGTCAGTGGGCAAAACATCTGTTGTAGGGATGAAATCGCTGCACCCACTGGCTCCAGTTGTTTGAACAGCCTGTTCAGCATTTCATATAGCACATATGTTCCAGCGGGTTTCCACTTCTTGGACAAGTTTTAGCTGTGGATGCCCTAGATGAATAAGTCTCTCCTTTTTACAGAACGTAAAAAACTTAGAATAGAATAGAATTAGAATATTAGAGGGATACTATACTGGCACAGTAACAAGCACACAAAAATAAATGGAGATTAATAAATGTTGATTCAAAAACACTCTGTGAATGAAAATAGCATGACATGTGAATCTAAATATAATGTAACATACCTTAGCAATGGTACTGCATCGGACAAGCATCCTTGCTTTTGACCTAAGGTCTTGGAGGCCATCAGTTTGTTCCAGATCTTTTTTCACCCTCAAATTCAGTGCATATGCAATACACACTGAGTGTTTTAGATTTAGCTCCCTTGCTCAGGCAATCATATTTGCAGCCACATCTGTCACAAGGCAAGTAACCTTACTGGTAATGCTCCACTCCTCCATCATGTTGGCCTTAGCTGCTGCCATGTTTGCTGCAGTATGTGCAGTGTGTGTAATTTCTGGACCTCTAATAGCACTGTATTTAGTGCCTGGCCGTCATCTAAAATGGCATGTTATTGCCAGATCGGCATCCGTGTTTATGGAGGTCCACATATCTGCAGTGAGGCTAACTGCAGAGGAATTAGCCATATGGGCCTTGGCTGCCTCCTAGGCCTTTTGAAATTTGGCTTCCACCATGGCCATCAAAGCCTGAAAAAATAAGAGCACATGTTGAATGAAAGCTTTGGCCAAATATTTTGTGTATGTTATCAATGATGACATATGCTAAACACCTGTCTTGCTGGCAGAACATATGTAGGGTCCAGTTTGTTGACAAACCTCCTGAACCCTTCATCCTCAACCATGGTAAAAGTAAACATAAAGCTATTTAAAAACACATGTACTAATGTTACCTTGGCTAGGTCCAGCTCCAGAAACGTTATCCTCCCTAGCCTCATGAATGGCATAGTAATGCCTCAGCATAGAGGAGGTATTATTATAATACCCCAGCTCTTTATCACAGAAAAAATAAAGTCATTAAATGAAAACACAGGCCACAGACAACCTGTGGTATAGTAAAATCAAGCAAACAAACTTGTGATGACATGAAGTAATAGCCCAAAAATTTGTCCTTTGCCCATGAGTCAGGGAAATAATATATAAACATGTATCTTACCTTTGCCCTTGAGTCAGAGAAATAATATATAAACATGTATCTTATTGGGAGAAATCAAATCAAAATGCTCCTAAACAGGTGAAAACCTTCTCTTTCTTGCTGGCTCCATTGCTATTATGCTGCTCACTCTGCAAACTCTCAAACCACTGCTACACAATCCGACCACCGACAACAACCCATGAGTTCTGGATGGGAACCAGGGCCTCTTAGACCCGGGACTGTCCCACCAAAATCAAACCACTTTTCAAACCAACAGATTCAAACGAAGCACCGCTCTGAGATGAACGAACGTCACCGCTGACATCACTCCACCAAAACAACACAAGCCTCAATGTGAAGCTCCACCAGGAAGTGCCTGACATTCTCGACACACGCATCGAAGCCTTGGTGTCAACAGTAACATCACTAATGTTAGGTTTTAGGGTTCTTAATAGTTATCATATGCTAAGAACAACATCATCAGTGTTGCTGTGTTGTGACTATAAACATGTAGAAGACCACAATGCAGATAGTTAAGATAGCAAACTGTTTAAATTAATGTTAGCCTACAAACATAACAACAGTCAGTAAATTTGCAACACAGTGCAGCAGCAACAATAACTGATTTCTACACCACAAATATCAGTAAAAGTAATAATGTTTGTGAGTCATGTAGACCTGCAACTAACAATATAACAACAACAACAACAACAACAACAACAATATTTTATAGGTCTATAACATCCTCTTCCGACTGATTTCACTTAATTTTGTTGCCTTATGCCTACAATTTGTAAAGATCTTTGTAGTGAGGCAGTTACATATAAAAAAAAATATTACTACAATTAACTGCTCAGTTTATTGTTTGTTTTGGTCATTTAAAACAGTCTCTTTATTACTCAGTTTGTCCAGCAGAGGGCGTACACGTGTTTATTCTTTTTTTTCTAAACTACAGTGAGTACATATCCCATATTGATCATAATTCTTTAGAAATCATTTTTAAGGGATCCTTTCCAAATTATTTGTGTAGATCTATTGCGATGATTCCTTATCTTTGCATTCTGAATATCACTACCATTATTTGCCACTGAACTCTAGTACCATTTACATTCTACATACTTGGATTTACTTTGATTACAGGTATTTAACTAAAATTACCCCGTTAGACGCAAATATTTATTTCAGAAAATTAGTGGCGAGGACAGCATATGCTACCTGCTACATAGTGTCTCTGTGCTGACTGAGTAAATATTTCCTCTTGCCAGTAAAAAAAACATTTTAAGTCAATCATCCCACACCTACAGTACCAGGCAGCCAAACCTAAGTTTGCATGAGTAGGTGTGTGGGGGCCCAGGCGAAAACATAAACATCACTCACTTAAAAATATGTTTCTGAAGGAAATAATTATATTCTTTATTCAGACAATACAGTATTGAGTATATTAAAGATGTACTTGTAGATACTGCATATCAACTCTCACTTGTCAAAAATGTGTTTAAAATCAGTGTTAGGTGCATGTATTGCCCTCCGAACTATATTCACATATCAGTGTCATGTGTGTTTTTGTTCAACATTGCATTGTCTCTACAGACATGATTACTTGATTGCATACTACAATTTAGCCACCTTTTTATCATAAATGCCAAATGGATCAAACTGATAAAACAATGAAAAATCATGTCTGCTTCTACGTTTGCACTCCATGAAGGTGCCATTAAAGCCAACTGAGTAAGTCCAGCTCAGCAGTCACAGTCCAGCAGATGGCAGCTGGAGTCTGATGCTTCAGAGCTGCAGGTCAAAGAGGTACAGAGTCTGATCTGCTAATTGACATGAACGTGACATGAACGTGACATGTCCGCGGCTGCACAGTCGCCCACTCTCAGTGTGGAAGCAATCACGGCTCTTTCTGAAGTGCAGCAAAAGGGAAATCGCTACGTTTTTGCCAGACTTCGAAGAGAGTACCAGTCGTCCCGAGGGTTGTCATTTTCCAGCTTGTGAGTGGGAGGCTGTCGGCTGCGGTTTGTCACACAAGTGGACCTGGAGGAGACGTTCAGGGGTGTGATGGTCCGTGTCTTCGGACCCAGACAAGGGAGGAAGACATGCAGCCTTGGGGCCAAAGGCCCTGTGGTCACACATTCCTAAACTCCTCCAGCGCTGCCTACAGCCATGACCAAAATATCAGATCCTGTCATGCAAACACTGCGGTCACAACATCACGCTTTTAATCACACATATAGATGTTTGCATTGTGTTCCAGACAATATTGCAACAGCTGTGGTAACACAGGTGACTCGTTTACTACCTGAAGTACATAATCATGAGATGGAAACCCCATTTATCTGGCACTTCTTCATGTAAATGAATGGCATACATTTCATTTTAAGTTGGAAGAGGATGTGTTGTTTTCAGTGAAACTTGTCCTGCCTCCTCTCTCATACTATATGTTCCAAAACAAATCCATGTGACCACTGGTTGAGAACAGAATGTAGTATAGTATATTTATGCTACACTTCCCTAAAAGTAGAAATATATCCTTCCAAATTACGACTCTGGTAAAGTTATAGACTGAAAATTGTCCTGAGTTAAAAAAGTTAAGACACGTGATGTTAAGTGTTCAAAACAAGTTTTGTACATTTGGTTCATTTGTACTCACGTTCTTCACTTTGTTTGCCTGAAATAAAAATAGTAAGAACATAATACTTTCATTTCTGTTGGTATCAAGGTTTGAAGAGTTTTCTTTTAAATCTCTTCGTATAAAATGTACTTTTATCAGTGCTAACTTGAGTTTTTTAAAATTCATTATAACTCAACTCTCTATTTCTTTCTTTTATCTTATATAACTGGATTTAAGTTGGCGTATTTTATTCTTTTGTGACTGAGAAATTAGTCATATTATTTGTTGTCATGCATAATTAAATCGTTTGTTAGTCAAAAATGTATTTTTTTCACATGTAGACATAAATTGCAAAAGCAAAATGTTCTCCCTGTTCTCTTCCAACCTCATTAGAAATGAAGGACATTTTACTGGAAGAGGAGTGCTTAAATCTTCATATTCTGAAAAATTAAACTCTTATCATTACTATTATTTTATATGATGCAGGTATAATACACAACTGAAATAAAATATATTTATATCTGTTCTTAATATCCAACAAATAAAAGAAACAATGAAATGCACATTAGTAAACAGCATCTTCAGTTGACAGTTACTGCAAATGTCAAGTTCACCGTTGGTAAGAAGAAGGAATAAGTCTAGATGTTAAAGTACGTATATAATAATATATGTTTGAGTTATTTCATAAGGTGCAGGTATGAAATATGAAGTTGTTAGTGATTGCACCGGTAGTAATAGAGGTGGGAAGCACGGAGTAACCCACAATATGATACTATCATGATTTATTGATGGTATGAAAACTGTGTCTTAGCTTAGGGTTTTAAAGACAAACACACACACACACACACACTACTTTTCCATATGTGCCTTCATTCCAATGTAAACTAGCCAAAATCTGGGAAAAGGCAGAACTGCTAGAAAGCAGGAAAATGAGGGTATATGTCATTAATTAGTGACTACTGAGTCAGAGGGGCAGATGAATGCATCAAACCTACATATTTTAATAGAAATCAATAGCTGGCTCCAGTGTATCAATAAGGTATTGCAAGAGGAACATATTATGTTATATTCCCGTATCAATATTTCGTCTCATCATTAGTAAATAAGGTTGTAGAAGCTAGTCATTGTAGAACTAACTGACCTGGTGTATTTCAGGATATTTAACAAACCCATGACTGTCTATCTGTGGCAGCAGCAGGCAGTATTACAAGACTATTTTGGAATTAGACATCCAGCTAGATTTACTAGCCTAGTTGGCAGTCGTGAGGTCATTACTCTTAATTTGTGCTTGTTAGTTGGAAGTGGTCAGGAGGCAGTTTTCCCCCTCAACCACTGATGTGAATGCCATCATTATGCGCTATATAGCATCTCAGACTGGTAGTTTGTGTGGGGCACTCTCAGTCCTCCGTTGTCCTTGTATGGTTGTTCCGCAGTCGGAGACTTTAGTGTTTATTTACATTTCACTTGAAGAAAAAATAAATGCTCCCTAATTATTGAGGTGTTTCAGGTAAGATGCAAAAGATTGCCATGTTTTTCATGATTGAAAGAGCTGATTTGTTCCAATCTCTTACTCATAAACTGTGTTATTAAGCTGCAAGCCATAACTATTTTTAGTTCTGCATGAAGACAAAATGCTCTGTCAATGAGAAAATGTACTGGTGTTCTGTAGGGGGCAGCAGTTATTACCAGCCTCCAACTAAATATATTTTGTTGAGTTCTGAAGTGTTTCGGATATCCGGCGTCGCAGCGTGAGTGTGGTGTTGTTGTTATAACCTAGAAATGGCCTTGCGTAAGATGTCTTTAGGCATGGACTAGTGGCAACCACAGCACAGCCACAGCAGCCACGGCTTTAGCCAGGGAACTAGAGTGGGAAGACAGATCTGTCAAGCAGTGGCATCCGGAGTTTGTTTTCTAGGATCTCTTCGTCTTAAGTGCGTGCTTTCGTTGACTTTTATTTTCTTTCGGGTACACACGCGGCAACCACAAAGCTAATTGCAAGGGAGATGAGAGACTGGAGAGGACAATCAAAGAGAAGTGTAGGCTGGTGGCTGCACAAACTTAGGTTGACAAGTGCTTTTGTGGAAAACACAGCATAGCCCACAGCAATACAGAAAGTGATTTAAGTCATAAATGTGCATTTTGCCCAATAAATCAGGATTCATTAACATCTTGCAGCTGGGTGTCTGGCAGATTTAATGGTATGTAGAGAATGCTAGCAGTGTCCAATTCTGTTATGACTTGTGACCACTCATCAGAATTTATGACCTTATGCTGCATCCGTGTAATGTTGGCTGGATGGAAGAGATGAGAAAGATTCCCATGTTTACAACATGCAAGCAATGCAACACTGTGCATTCATAATGTGACATCATATCCATAAAATATCAGGTTTAATGTCATTGGACAATAGTTTTTTGCTAATGTGAGTCTTTCATATTGGTTTGGTTTTTAGGAACTTCCTCGCAAGGAATTGTCAAGTTGGGGATCCTAGAGCTTTCAGGAAAAAATTGCACATCTCTTGTTTTAAGGGTTTGTCCGATCTGAATGATTTTTAGAATTTTGAAGTGGTTAAATGTTCAGTATTAAATTCAAAAAAGCAAAAAACATGTTGAAAAAAAACACAAACAGGCAAATTTTTATGCGGACTTTTTGTTTTCAGTCACTGTAATGAGGGGATAGTAGAGGTTGGTTTTTTTTTTGTTTGTTTGTTTGGTTTTTTTGGTGTTAAGGAGCAATACAATTTGAAAAATATAATAAAACCTTTTGTGGGTCCACAGGGAGGCTCAGCAAAATCTAAATCTAAATCTTCTCCTGAGTCACTGTCTGATTTTGAAATTTTTGAAAATTTTTATGTCTTTAAATTAGAAAGAAACATGCTTACCAGACCTCTATAGCCCACTCCTCATGTTAGCTTTAGGTTTGCAGCTCGAGGCTACATTAGCCGCTACTAGCATAACACACCCAAATATTTGAACAAACTGACTGCGGCCTCCATTTTGACAACTTTCCCCTGATATAGGAGTGCTTTGTTATATTGAAGTCCTTTTCTTAATCATCTGGTGACCCTTTAGAGTTCTCTTGGGACCCCTTTGGTGACCTGACCCCGTTTTGGATCATGCTAGGCTAGAGCAAAACGGTAAGATGTTTAATGCACAAGTATAGAGCAAAAGCCATATGAAAAAACAATCAAGGCTCATACGAATTCCGATGTACTGAACCATCAGGACGAGACGGTGCTGGCTGCATTTTTGGGCAGAGTTATTGGCAATATCAGACCCTGGAACAGGAGTCTGCAGAATGATTATATGTGTTGACAAGACGGCAGGGATATAAACAGCATCAAAGGGCGGCAATAATTCAGCGCTGCCAGTTTTACACTGTGACACCATTCAAAATAGCATCTGTAACACAGCATTGTTTCCTGCACTCCAGCGTGGCACTTGAAGGGCACACGGCGAGCAGTCTCATTAGGATGACCTTTTAACAGGGAGGTCTCAGAGAAAAGGACACAAGCACATGAGACCTCAGTGACTTATGTCTCATTCATGCCTGGGATGCACTTTGCTCACTGCTGCCTCATTTGCTGGTAGATCAGCTGTATCATATTCTCTGTTGTGCATTTAACTCCAAGTGCTCTGCACAAAACACACCATTGAGTGTCCAAATACTTTTGGCAGCGGCAGACTCTCAGTGCTTTTTCTGTGTTGATCCTGGTTTCCTCACAAGGAGTCATGTGGCCAAAGTGAACATGTACTCTATGTCAACTGGTGAAAGATTGTGACAACTTTTTAATGTGAAATCAAAACGCACAAGTCAGTGAGCCAAACATGAGACTCATTGTAATCTATAGCTCTGACTGAAATGACGCTCTGAGGTTATTTTTATTTTATTTTTAACTCCAGTGAGACACTTTACCTGCAATGCAGAGGATGACACAGTTTTTTTTTACTATGTTTAGCAAGCATCTGGACAGCACATTATTCTCAGATAGAGTTAATATGGTTATTAAGTTACATGTTTATATGTGCTTGTATGTTGTGCAGAGACTTCTAATAAAATACACTTCTCACAAGTTTTATTCAAAGTTAAGTGACATTGAATCCAGTCAAACCACAGGCCAGTGTCCCAGTGCTGCAATGCAGTGAGTTATCACCCTTCAGGCAAACACTGGGTGTCTTTACATCGGTGTGACACCAGAGGGCGATGTCCGCATGTGAGAGGGAAGGGTTGAGGTGCAGCAGAAGCATTTCTCCACAGTGTTAGAGGAAAGTTTTGCTCCCCATTAAAAATCTGCTCGGTCACTGTCTGTGAGGTCTTGCTAGTTTTGTTGATGGTAGGGCTTTCTACAGCACACACTTTATCACTGCAGGAAAAACTCAGGTGTTAATAATAATGACAGTGTAGCAGAGAGCCAGCATGCTCATTATCAGGACCCTGACACTGAACGAGCTAAATGGAACTCACCCATCATTAATTGTATTATTCTCACTTGTGTATTTTGGACTTCAACAGGTCAAACTGTCGAGATCTGCTTATCTGTGACTGCAGCCTGTTTGCATCTGACCAAGTAAAGAATGTATTATACCACATCTGTTTTGTCTTTTGTGAGCAACTTTTGGGTGTCACACTGTGAGTGTCACATAGGTAAAAATAGTTATTTAAATATTTATGTAACTATTAAAGAGCAAACCAGACAAAATTTAGGACTTTTGGTCAGAGAAAACTTGTGTATGGGCTCAACTGATAATGCGCATTTTCACAATTAAGTATTCTATGTGCTTAATGATCCATTTGTTTAATAAAATACAAAGCAAATTGTTTGATTCTGAAAATATTTGTAAGTTCAAGTCCAACCTACAAATTATGAGTCACGTTCTTATAAAGGCTCCAATTAGTGCGATAGAATCTGCTGATGACTCTGAAGAAAGTGGTCTGGATAAACCGCAACCTGCCACTGATTCTTCTGGATCATTCTTGACTATCATATGTATTAGTTGCTCTCCAGGACAGGCAGCATGCCAGAACCTTTGATTAACTCCTTGGGGGTTTAGATTTCATCCAGCAGGGGCCGTGACAAAAATAAATGATCTGATCTTTGTTGTGCTGGACGAATGACAGCAGCTCCATCCAGGATGACTCACTCTCAGCAGTGTGCCATTCCTGACACTCTGCTCTTCCCGTCCGCCAAATTGCCTTGATCCTCCGCTCATTGCCGCCTCTCTTCCCAACTAGCGCTCAGTCACTGTGGAGCAAGGTGGTTGCATCCTCAGGGCCAGCGGCACACTTTACATCCCATAGGGGTGAGAACGTGCAAAGCAGTGAGCAAATGTGCTGAGAGAATTCCTCGCATTCTCCTGCTCGGTCCTGGTGGCCTGGCTCGGTGTTGGGTTCCTGGGAGAGAGGGTAGAGGAGCCGGGGGGGAATCGGCTGCCGACTCAGCAGCTGACACCTCCTCTGATCTCTATCTCTTCCTGCAGCCATAAACCAAACTGTCTGACTTTTCAGCGTTGCTGCCACGTAAACAGAACTTTCTGCGGGGGCCACAAGTAAGTCTGCCAGTTTTTGCCTTGAAGGATTATGGTGAGGATGTGGCACTGACTAAAAGTTAGCTTCAGGGTTCCCATGTCTGATGACTGGTACAGCTGAGAGAAAAAAACAAGCCAAATTTGAAAGTTAGACGTTTAAGAAATTAGATCAGAGCTTTTAGGAGGACCCCTTTAAGTTGCTAGTCCACTTAAAAAATCCCTCATCAGTTTTTGCTCCCTTGTCCACAAAAATAAATTTAATGTAATGGTTTTGTTGGCAGGCTTTCTACATTAAAGGTCTTTGTGTCAAACACCAAGCATTAAATCTGATTCTTGGGGCTCAGACACCAAACAGATAAATGCTGTTATTTTCTCTGCAAAACATACTTAGATTTTAGGACCCTGCACTAATGATCTTGAGGTTCAGAACCCTGCTGATTTTGCACACTTCAAGCTTTCACAGTATGGCTCACAAAACTGTTGATCACATCTTGTTTAACACACGTTTTCACATCTATCAGCTCCTTTGGGATGCACTGTGATTACCAGGCTTAAATGGAGATCAATGGCCATGATGGGAGGCATTTACCATTATTCAGAGTGCACAGCTAATGTGGCTTTGCTGCCACCAGCAGACAGAAGGGCATGCTGGAACATATTCATTCAATGGTGGGATCTTCTGCAGAATTATTCAACAAATACACTGGAAAACTGCTGCAAGAACAAGTCGACCTTTGATTTAATTTAGATTCCATACACTTGAACAGCTTCATTCTACAAGAGTAAGACAGAATATGTAAACCAGAGTTTTCTGAAACATTCACACTTTCCAGCTCTGGTCAGTCTTTATTTAGCGTCCTGTCTCTGTGGTCTGATGGGGTCTATGGATGGGGGCCGGTTGGTGAATGGGTGCCACTGGCCCTGGATGCTGGGGTTGTCTGTGTGGAAGGGCTTGCGGATGCGGATGATGTCCAGTCCAGACTGATTGGTCAGTTTAGTTACAAGCTCTGAAATCTGCGCTGACGTTTTGTTTGTGATTATTTCTTGCCTCACGTTGCCATTTACTGCGGGAAGGAAAAAATGGAAATAATAAAGTGTGAATGACCTATGATAAACTCTCCTCTTTGACAAACCTGTCTATTGTAAAATATAATGTCAACAAGAACACATGCTTCTGGGTGTGACTGTTTAACTGAGTCAACTGAAACCCCCACTGGCACTTCACTTTAAGTGCAGAGGGGTCTTGGAAAAACTGTGTTATACTGCCCCCTACAGTATCTAGGATATAACAACATTAATACTGTTCCGTATATGTTTCTTACAAATTGCCTAAACCTGCCACATTCCTCACTAGTTAACAGATTTAAACCTGAACCTGAACTTTGAACTGTAAAGAAGGTCTAGCATACTCAACACATATAGAGAATGTCACAATAAATGGATATTTGCTTGGATTAAAAGTGATCTGTGTGTTCATCAGCAAATCTTTGAAAGAAATTTCTCTCCAACTGCTTTAAAATAAACACAACTAGCTTGACTCATGTAACTTGCTCAGAATTCCTCTACTTCCTTGTAAATGGTAACTAGTTACATATTTCTTTACAGGTTAATTTCTAGGAAACATTACGGAATTGGTAGGATATGTAAAATAATGCATTTGTGTTTTATGTAAAAAGTGTAATAATTGGAAAAGACATCTAGAATTGTTGTTTTAAAACACAAACTCATGAGCACTTACAGTATTCTGCCACTATCTTGGGTATCCTGCATGACTGAGGAGAAACATAGACAACAGTTGAAGGATTCTTTTTGGCATAGTCCACCACCCCCTCCTCAATAAACTCCCTGGGAAGAAAAGAGAAGAAAATGCAGCTGTGGTCACTCTGCTTTTTGATTGGATAGTACAGGATATACAGTGTTTGTTGCTTATGAACAGGACTAATTAATATTGTCTTATCTTATTTGTGGTAACAAACGTCTAACCAGTTTACGGTTACTTGTGCTTTACTTGAGTTTTTCCTGCTAGGCTACCTTATATTTTAAATCAACGATCATTTTAGGGCTTGACCAATATAAAAGTTTGCTGATATTATCGGCCGATATAGGCATATTGCAGATATATCAGTATCAGTGTATATATTGTCCAATAAGTGCCGATTTTAAAACTTTTTTTTTTTTATGGCTGGAAAAAAATGCTTGGACTAATAATTAAAAATGGTGTAATCACATAGTTTATCCAGTCGAGGACAGTCCATTATTTAATTTGTAATAAGTGAAGTGTTTATTACTCAGTGCACTTATGTTTGGAATAAAATTTGTTAGATATCCTGCCTACATAACAAATCTTCTTCACACATATTTGATAACGACATTCAAAATATTATATGTAGAATGTCGGCCGATATATCGGATATCGGAATTTTCTGCTCTCTAATATCGGTATCAGCGTCGGCTCCAAAAATCCCATATCAGTCACGCCTTCAAACATTGTCAAGCAAAATACTGTAGCCTACTTTCTCTTCAACTGCATATATGACGTGACAGCTAGGGTAGTTTATTTTTAAACACCTTGGGGTGAAAAGGTTTTATCAGGTCATATTTTGGCATAAAATAAACGAACTAAAACAAACATGCCGAATAACGCATGCACAGTGCTATTGTATTTCTAACGTTAGAGATCAATGCAGCTAAC
>JAQFJA010000015.1:14502670-14514779 GCA_029874485.1 Naso brachycentron
ATGGCTCTCAGCAGCAAGTTGATGTGATAGTAGGGGCGCATTAGCACCCACTGCACCAACTTGACGTGGAAATGAGCCGTATTATTCTAGAAATCTGGCGATTTTTTTTTTCTTTTTTTTTCGAGGGCGTACTTTTTTTTTTTTTTTAAAGGGTGCTCATGCACCCCCAAATAGATTACGCCCTGGGCGGTCACCTACATTGCCCATAGCAAAAAACGGCCCTGGTCAGTTGCATAATAATCACAACATCATTAGAGCTGTTGACAAGAACTAGGCAATGTCTCAGACAGATGAACCGTCATGAGCCTTTAACCCATGGAGGCCAGGATGATGTCAGCGACCATCATCTGCATGGTGACGCCTGTCAGCAAGCACCACGCAAGCACGGACACATCATGACCTCTACAAAACAGAGAGAGGGAGGGAGAGCAAATCAAATTATACCCCTCAAAATGTTAATTCAACAGACATGTCAAAAGTGCTTTTTCATGTTTGTCTTTCACAGGATCACGTTTTATGAGAAAAGTAATTTAGATGAGAGAGTGTGTTTGTAATGATGTTAATGACAACATCCTTCTTGTTGCAGTATTGTCAAGTGAACTCTATGGCACCTGGTGTTGAAAAGCTTTAAAAGTTAGATGAGAAGAAAACTGATTTTGTATGGAGGCTGAAATTGAAATGAAAGCACGACCATCCTGACAAACCAACACAGGTGATGAAGAGGACATAAGAGTTCTCATATTTTGGCAACTTTGTTGGTGTTAACATGACTGCATTCCAGGAAGCTGATGCTACCCTCCGCCTCTGTGCAAGTAGACCACAGATAAGTCACAGAAGACTGGGCGTCACCTATTGCACAAGCCAAGCATTGCCATTGTGACAACTTCAATGTGTATAGAGACATAAATCCAGTTTGCAAATCATTTTTCCCCACACTCTAATTAAATACAGACTCCCAGACCAAATAATGCTCTTTAACAGCGCATTTCAAATAAAACACCGAAGCAAAGTATGTTTTTGTTACTAACTACAACAATCTCATATCCCATAGACAGTTTGGTTTTAGACCAGGACACTGCACTGCAGACCTTCAAAACATCCTGTGCCAGAGGTGGAACAACTTCCTGGACTTGGGCGAGGAAGTCTGCATCATTGCCCTGGACATCCAGGGGGCATTTGACAAAGTGTGGCATCATGGTCTGATGGCCAAACTCTACTCGAAAGGAGTATCTAGAGAGCTGCTTTTGTGGCTCCAAAGCTAACTCTTGAATAGATCCATCAGAGATGTCCTGTCAGGCCAGGCCTTAGAACCCTGCTCCATCAACACTTCCATACCATAAGGCTCAATCCTCGGTCCCCTCTTTGTTGACAACCTGGTTGATTGCGTTGTTGTGTGTGAAAACAAGCTGTACATGTACACCAATGACTCAACCTCTATGCTCACATAAGATCTCTAGACAAGAAGGCTGACGTGGAGGCTAGCCTGAACCAGGATCTCCAACGAATAGCCTTCTGGGGAGACCAATGGAAGACCACCTTTGAACCATCGAAATGCAAGTTCACGACACTCTCAAGGAAGAGGACCCCATCAAACCTGGACCTGCACTTTGATGGTCACCAGCTAGCCACCACAAATGAGCTTGAGATCCTGGGCATTACAATAGACCCCACGCTATCATGGTTGAAACACCTGACCAATGTCCATCAGAGCAGGTCAGAAACTGGGAGCATTGAGGAGAGTAGCCAGTAAACTCGCCACCAAGAGCCATGCCATTGTCTACGAATCACAAGTCTACAGTGTTATGGAATTGCCTCATTTGGCTGGATGAGTGCTCCACCTACACATCTTGGCCTGCTTGACAACATCCAAAAGAAGGCCCTCAAAATAATTGGACTGGACCAGGACACTGCCAGTACAAAACTCTCCATCCGGAGCCTTATCCACAGAAGACAGGTTGCTGCTGCTACAGTCCTGTACAAAACGCACATCCACCACTGCCCTACAGACCTCCAGGCTATGCTCCCTCCACCTTACATCAGATGGCGAACCACCCGCCTATGCACAGCCACACCAGACCATGCTCTCAGTCTCCCAGGCTCCAGAACACGCTGATTGGACAGAAGCTTTCTCCACACTGCTGTCCATGTATGGAACAGCCTACTAGAGCATGTTATTGGATCCATCGCCGACAGCAGACTTCAGGCCTTCAGAGTCCATAGACACCTCCTGTCCACCCCCTCTTACTGTTGAGCTGCAGTGAACCATATGATTGGCCAGCTTGATATTCTGTTTAAGTTGGCTATTGTTCACAATTGCATCCAAAAAAACCCCCAAAACTCATTTTGTTACTAAATAACTCATTTTTAGATGCAGATAGTGTCCTGATCATTTTGAGAGCATCACTTATTCTTCAACTGCTTGTGCATATTAGTGGTTTTGTCGCCCTCTGATGGTAAGAAAATGGTAAGATCTCACAAAAGGGCAAATTATCACTTCGATAGAGGGGCAAAAGAAGACAAACACACCAGTCATGTGATTTTAGCCAATTTACTGAGGAGAAAATGTTGAGGTACACTGTGTGGTTGCACAAGAGGATTGTGGGAGAGGAGTTTGGAATAACAACCACACTGAACAATGATAAAACATTCTTGTGGTTTCGAACTTTGACTAAATGTGTACCTCAAAAATAAACAATATTCCACATTATTCCAATGAACCGACGGAAACATGCCAATGAAACTCCAAGTAGGAAAAATAATTTTTTTTTGTCTTTCCGATACAAGTATAACACACAGCACAGGCTGTTTTTAGACTGAGATATATGAAATAACCTATTTTAAAGTATAGGCACTATAACTGCTCAGTGGAAGACATTTCATGATTTAAACTAAAGAGGCACCGTCCTTCCTCTCAACCAGACTGAAACAAAAAGTGAAACCCGTCCAACAAATTCAGAGTGAAAGTGTGATGTGAAGTTTGATGAGGTAATGCGAGATGGGCTCTCGCTCTATCCATCCAAATTAACCTGAGGTCCACAAACAATACAAAGAAGCAGCAAGAATATGATAGAATACAAAGATACAAATGAAACAATAAAAGGATAAAACATGCTAATCATAAAGATCAAACACAAGTACTTCCAGTCCCGCACCTAACTTTGTTACGTTTCCTCCAGTACACATACAACAGAGAAGCAAAGAAGACTTGTTACATACAACATTTCATAATATAGCAGCACACAAGTGAATCACAATAAGGCATCTTTGTGTAAGACTAGAAAAGAAAAGCTTCATAGCAGCAAAAGGATGATGTGTATAATCCAATTTTCTCACTTTGGAATGATCTCTTAAATTATACACAAAACCTTTGAAAGCACGATACATTTTTTCTGTTTAAAGCACTTTTTTTTTGGGAAAAAAAACACATTTGGCTTTTTGCACAACAGAACACAGACGAATACAATTTAGAAACTACATTTCTGTTCTAAAATGTAATGAGGATTTCTAGCATTTCTGCTGGTGGAAAAAAATTGGTTATATACAGTCAAACCTTCCCACCATATAAAGCCCTACCTACCCTCGTCTATAATGGAGAAAAAAACTCACAAAAGACTGCTTACAAAACAAAAAAACTTCAGAGAAAGAAAGAGGAAAAAAAGGAATATTTAGGACACAGTATGTGTGTATCTCTTTTCAAGAACTATTGGAAGGTTTTGGCTATGAATTAGCAAAAATTCAAGTAAGGTTAAATAATCGCACTGAATCAAAAACAAAAAAATATCTAAGTCTAAGTGACTTGGCTTTCCTTAGTTTATAAACTATTATACTATAACATTGATTATCCTACGTCTAGTCACCTGTCGGGGCGTAGCTTGCAAGACAACATGTGTCACCCCGTGGGAATCCAGCCCAGAAAAAAAAATCAAATAACTTAAAGAAAAATGAAAAAGAAAAAAAATGACCCTAACAACCCACTGAACTCTCCTCAACCACCATCCCCTTACCATTCTTAAGGAGTGTGTCTCTAAAAGTGCATCGATATTGTTCCAAGTCGTCAACTCTCAAATAAAAGTTAATGGTAAAACTGATAACAGGAGAAACTGCAGCACAACTTAAGTGAGCCCCCGGACATCTTTGGGACCCTTCCTCCTCCTGTGCAGAAATATTTCATAGCTTAAGTTTAACGTCCTCGCTGTTTTGCTATCATTCATCAATCCAGACTTCTAGTATTTCCCCACTTTCCACATGCGTCTCTTTTCCAAAAAAACTCACAAGAACCCCCTCAACTTGCATTCAGTTCCTCTCAAACATAGTAAAAACTTGCCAGATCATCTTTTTCCTCGTGTAACACAACATCAGTACAACCTGCAACCCAACTACTGAACACTTGATTGCTCTCTAACGTGTAGGAGTTAAAACAGGAACAGAGCAATAACAATAAAGCCTTGCAGAACTAAAATGCATGTACATATCATCCTATTAAAAGTGTGGATTTAGCAGTGAAATCAAGACCTTAACAACTGACCTTGTCCTCTTGTGTTAACCTTCAGCAGTCGCCACTGCTCCAGACCTCAAAGCCCCTCATGTCCTTCCTCTGTGAGCAGGCCCAGCCCACTCCTTTCTTAAATAGCAAGCAGTGCTACAGGTGCACAGTATGATAGATAGAGTGGGGAGCAGCTAGCTGCAATAGCGCTCCTCTGGCTGTAAATCAGCTGGATTTAAATGCCATGTAATGTATGATCAGCATCCAATCATTACTATAGGAATTTTCCTGCACACGAGAATGAATCACGAGCGAGGAAACCCCAATAAAATGTGTATTGATAACTGCACACTAAAGTTGATTAAAGATTAATATAACTAAATGCTAGCTAAATATACATTTATCATATCTATTTTTGCTAGGTTGTATCAAAAGAAATATGTATATTTCATATGCTATAATTTTTTTCAAGTATGAAAATATATTCAGGTTTCCTCTGCGAAACCGAAGGCACTATCAAGTTTTAAAGAATTTACCATTTTTAAATAGCTTGTTTTATTACAAGTGGCCGGTACTAAAGGTGAAATAACACCTAACCGGGTTTGAATGGGTTTAAAAAAAAAAAAAAAAAAAAAGGAAGAGGAAACTGGGAATTTCTTATTTTCTAAATGTTCATAGATTGTCACACCATCGCTCATGTGGCCACATGACATCAATACTGGCAGCTCATGCCCCTCTGCTCTCGTTAGTTCATTGGTAGGTGGTCATGAGTGGTGTGTGAGTCGGGTGGCGGCGAGGGTTCATAAGTTGACGTCCCGTACATCTGTGGGGGTGCTGGACTGGTCTTGCTGCTCCCTTGCCTTGTTGCCAGCGCTGATCCCGGTCTCCTGCCGGTACTGCTGGCCCTGCTGCAGGCTGGAGGCCAGCACACGCTCTATTTGCTCCTGGCACGCCCTCAAACAATCCTGGAACAAAAAGAGTCAGACGTCATTAGACATACGCACACCTCAGTTACACCTTTGTTAGTGTCTAAATACTTTTAAAACAGGCATTTACGAACTAACCAAGCAACTCCAAACAATTTTTGCGGACATTCTTTGGAGTCCTTTTTATCCTTCCTTACTCCACATGCATGGTATCTTTCACAGCACAAACCTTTTTTGTAAATTTTACAAAGTATATTTTGAAGGTCTACAGTCATAAATTAGACTTTCAAGTGGTTTTCTCAGCTTATCTCTACAAGTCAAACAAATGCAGTTTAGTTACCGTAAATCAAGCGTGTATTTTCCGATCAGTAGACGGACACCAGAGAGTTTAATCTGTACACGTGTACGCAGATACTAGCGTGCAAAAATCTGGCATTCTGTCATATCTGATGTGCAAGTTGTTTAACAGCTTTGGTCACATGCATGGCATACCAGCAGGGAATTATGGGTCTTAAGGTAGGTGGTCCTGTCTGCACCATGACCAGAACAATGGGTACCAGCACAGCCGAATACCAACAGCACAGTGCAGCGAGCAACAATGGTGGGCACAGGAATCCTCTGACACGAGACCTGCGCATGTCTGAGGTATGAATACAGAGAGAATGTGTATAGGCAAGGCTCCTAAAAGAGCTCTGTGGTCTATCAGGGAACAGATAAGTAGATCTGAAACCCTGGACTCCCCTCCTCCACCTCCCTTTGGGTTTACAGCACGGTCAGTCCCATGTGGAGGTCTAGAGGAAATGGCTTTGACCTACTGCACCCTGACCCTCTGAGTCTGGGTGTAAAACAGAATATAGGACAGTGGGACCGGATGTTTTTGGACAACTTCTCCGTGAAAGGGGATCCTCTCTCTCTCTGTCTCCGTCCCTCAGTGGGCCTGTGTGGAAAATGTGGGAGGTCTACCTCACTGAGCTGGCTGCATGACTCTTAAAAGAATGAACCGAGGCTCGCAAAGAGGCCAACATTCCTTTGAAATGTACGGATAATTGGAACCCGATGGGCTGCAGTCGGAGTGCCTGTTGTGACGGCTGGGTTGTGGGGCCCTTGTCGTTATGGCAACGCAACCACAAGCTAAAGAGGCAACCGTGTTGTTCCTGTGGCCCATTGGTTGTGGTCTTTTTGTATTTATAGGGATCTGAACTGGTCCTCTGGTGTAACAATGACTCATTGTGACAATGAGATAAATCTGGTTTAAATAGTATTTTTTGAAGTGAGTGTGGCAAATTGGCCATAATTCTTTGTTTACGTCTGCTCTGACGTTTTTTTTGGTTTGTTTTTTTTAATTTATTTTACATTTAATTATTAAACTTTGTTTTCCAAACTGCCATATAATTTGATTTTGTCTCTATATCTCAGGTAGCATATACAGTACATGCTTTATTTCAATTTCCAAGTGCTCAGTACTGCCCACTATAAACTATACAATTTTGTTATGATGACATTTATAGATTAGAATTATCACGTCAAATAATACATTTAAGTCTATTGAGCCCCATTTCCTGTCACTGCATTAATACCACATTAACTACATACAGCAAAGAGTCCATTAAAGTTACATAATAATCTTTTTGAAGTTTATGGAATCCCATCCATTTCTACTGAGACCAATTCAATTCAAGTGATTTAATAATCTTTCAAAATGCTCATATACTCTAATAAACTACATTATGATGACATTTACAGTTTATGAATCGTTATGAGGTAATATCATGTAATGCATGTAAGTCTATGGGGGCAAATTCACTCCCATTCCATTTATGACACAGCACCTCTATACAATACAAACTGATAAACACACTTAAAAACGATACAAAAACTCAATATGATGGCATATGGAGTTTAAGAATTATTATGACTTACATAATAAATTAAAGTCAGTGTGTAAAGGTTAATTTACTTCCATTTTAAAGCTGGGGTAGGCAGTTTATTTTTGGTGTCATCGGGCAAAACTCCATAATAACCTTTCAGCCTAACGTAATTCATGTGGTCTGAAAGAACACTAGACTTCTGCACCTCTCACTGGCTCTGTATTCAGACTGTGACGGACACTTTTCGGAAAATTGCGCGTCATTTCAGAGGACGCATGTTCCTACTGGCTACTCTAGCCTGTGCTTCTTAGGTCAGAATCTTTGGTGTCAACTATCCTTTAAAGAGAGAGCAAAAGCGAACTGAATAAAATGCGAGCCATAGCAAAAACAGGGAGAGGGTTCAGCGTAGATGCTTCCTTAGGAATCTCATGCTACAGCTAGCTTCATTTCCGGACATTGCCTACCCCAGCTTTGATTATATGCAGCAACTGCATACAGTAGATATGCCACTAGAGTTTGGAGCTCTTGTCCATAGCCAGATCATCCTTTCGCCGACCTGTGGGATCGCTGATGCCCAATACCACCGGGTGGACACTCCAGCTTACAGTTATGTTAGTTAATCCAATTACTTATATTTGTATCTTTGAAAATGGGGGGACCATGTATAAAAATGCTAATTCTCACATGGTTAGAGAAACTATCGATCCGAGTGTTGGATATGTAGCTGTCAGTCGTCTGTCTGTACCAATGCTTTGTGCAGCTCTGGCCGGGGCAACAGCATCCACAATTACTCACAGTGATTGTGCTTATTTCCAAGCCATTTCAAGTTCAGAGGAGAGCACACCGAGACTACGAATAAGCCATGAGTTTCTCTGTCTCAGAAAAATTCATTTATTGTTTTTCCAGCATTTTAACGATTGCCTAACGTATGTCCATTTCAGCGCAGCGAGAGCTCAGAGGAAAATTGCAGGAAAGCTCAATACCGGACTGATCGGTGAAATCACTGTCTGTATGTTCCAGGTCTATGAGAAACACCCTGCAAACAGAGTCTAAGGCCTATAATAAACATAATAGAAACTACAAAAGCCACATGCAGCTTGACCTCTGCTACACTGCGAGGATGAAATGGCAAGTTTATTACTACTGATGCGTCACTTTCTGACTCAACAGCCTCATGGAGATGATATTTTACAATTCCTCATATTATACTAATGAAATTTGTTAAAGCAAGTCATTTGGTGCTTTTAAAGTCATGATATTAAGCCAAGACAGATTCCATGTTTTGTTCCCGCTCAGATGCTGTGGGTAAGTCTCCAGCAGATAAAGTCAGCCTAATAAAGTCACTGATGATCACTTTAAAATAAAAAGCAAAACCATTAAAAAAAAACTCACTTTCTCTCTCTGCCTGTCTGTCTCTTTCTCTTACTCTCTCTTAACTGAACATTCCCTATGCACACACCCTCTGATAGCACAACCCTTGACGCCACTCAAATTTAAAAATGTTCAGCACTACAAATTCATCAAATGCATGCAAGCTTATTAAGATATTAACAGTTAAATGTTTTATTGCTTTCAGGACTAATGCTGTAGTATTTTAAAGCACCATTCACTTGCACTAAAGCTATAATTCAACCAATACATTACAGCCAGTGGGTTTTTAAATGTTTAGAAAGCCATCCAAAAATGTTCTAAAGTGTTGGTCTGCAGGTTTGCGGACAGCCTGGATAACTTTCTGTTTCTTTGTTGGCGTTCGCTCTGGAAAAGACGCTCCTCAACTTCATTACAAACATATTCCTCCACCAGGAGGGGCACGCAGCTAAAGTGGGAGCCATGCAAGGAAATTGCATGTGTCCTACCACAAGAATGTGGGCTCTGAGTTTTAAGAAGACATTCCCTCTGCCGCTGCTCTTTATAGCAGCAGTCTGGCTCCACAGCCAAGAGCCAAAAGCCTGTGCTCCCTCTCTCTCTCCATGAAAAGTAAATAGCTTCAATCTGCCACTACTGAAGTCATCACTGTTGTTTACTAAAAGGCCTTCTATGCTGCTGTCGTGAGATGTTGCAATGATTACTATTAACAATATATTGTTGTGTAGAACTAAACCTACTGAGTGATTACTTCTGGCAGGTCAGAATTTCTCTCTCTGTTGTACTCACCACCTCTGTGTTTGTGATCTTCGCCAGCAGGTCTGTCAGGTTGTCTCTACTCAGCCTCTGGTCAGCGTGGTCCAGCTGCAGGCCACAGACAGCGGCTCCCATGCTGCCACTGGCGATCATGGAAGGAGGGTTCATGGCAAGGCGGTCATCTGGTGAGGAGAGAGTATTAATGTGCAATTAGTCAAGCGGCAGCTTCAGGCCATAGTTGCAGATAGAAATCACATTTGTTGCAGAACTGCAACACTCAAATCAGCCTAGAGGAAGCAAACATCTGAATCACCCCTAACATACATGCCTCACAGCTGAATCTGGCTTTCCCACAGTCTCAATTTCAACAGACGTAGCTGCGTGGTCTAACCTGTGTGGTTTCCTTCACAGAAACTTTAGCTCTGATTAGAAAAGCAGAGTAGGAGTCCTCCTACTCGATCTCAATGAGTTCCAGCAGGAAAGACTCCCGCTGGTATATATCTAAGTATAAGGGCTTTAGCATCAACAGCCTTTGATGAAGGATGTGGAAGAGGAGGCAGCCATGGAGAGTTGCGCCTCCACAAGTACCAAAATGAAGCTGGTGTCAAACTAAAGGTCTAATGTGGCTGTGAATGAAACCTTTCACCTTTTGCATCAACAGGTATTTTCATTTTATTGGAAAGTCCTGGGACTGCTAGCTAAGAGTTGCCTTCTTTAACTGTTTCACAAAGTTGCTGAGAGACTTTTGCAGAGGAACTGAGAGAAATCCAAAGATACTACAAGGGACAGGATTGATTCCATCCACATAAGTTTTTTTTTTTTATCATGTTAACTAATGCTTTCTTGCTTCCTCCCTTCTTCCATCAACCAAAAACCATTCACCCTTTGCCATCATGGAGGAACTTCCAATCCCTTAAATGCACCTTGATTAAATGAGGAGCAAGTACAGAGGAAGAGAAGGCTTCCTGAGGAGCTTAGAGCGAGGAAACACAGGTTTAACCTACGTGGAATTCTTTTATCAAGTGGCTTGGCAGGTGAAACAGCTGTTCAAGCATAATGTGAGTAACTAAAGTCACTAAAGAACGAATGGAATCAAGGAGTTCTCATGTATCAAGTGAGGGGTGTCTGACAGGTGAGCGAGTGACGGTAAATGTGGAACAATGAATTCATCGATGCAAAAAGACGTAAAGAACAAATAAAGACTGCTAAATATAGATGTTGTGACAGCCATTTTTTCCATTTAACCAAAAAAATCTATTAATTGATCCATTTAACTGTTTACAGCTAATATTAAATATTTCATTTACACCTACGTTGTGTTGAACAAAGTTTTTCTGAGGAGCACATTCTTGGCTTGATGGATAATTCAGCAGAGAGGCACTTTAAACTGAACTGAATCACCTCCATGGTTAAGCTGCCAATTTTCTTTCTCTAAACTGCTTCTTGGACAGTTGAAACCTTCCTCACATCCTAACTTGGCCAGTTAGGAGTAACTTCTAGTGTTGGGAATTTTTCTGAGTACAGTCTCTAGAGGTTTTTCAGCTATTACAATACAAAGGCTTCTTCCGGTCTGAGCACATGGACAGAACCAACACTGACCTTAAAAAGGCAGAGACTTGGCACGCATGATTGTTGTGTACCGTACAAGTCCACCCCAGCACATAGTCCTAGCCCAGTGCAAGCCAGTCGTGGTGGCCTGATAGCTTTGATTAAACCCTGGAGAGCTGCCTGCCTCACTACGCCCATCTTCTCCTCCAGGAGCCAGCTGTCCATAGGAGGAGCTCCTCCATCATAAGAATAACATCTCAACTCCATATAAAACTCCAAACATTTACATTACTGCACAACCACAGCAGGCCTCTATTTCTCCCACTGCGGCTGCTTTGTGCTTGCATATAACCAGCTGCTTATGAATAGCAGAGGCGACCACGGAAACACACCCAAATATATTTAAAAAAGTGTGACACTAAAACTGTGCTAAACGGGGCATGAAACTCATTGAAGGAGCCTATGGTTCCAATAACTAGCTCTAGTAAACAAGTGCTTAGTGGCCAGGTCTGACCACACTGGCTTTTGTAAGGAATTTCATTGCACCAAAGTGACCTCCTTTGTATTATTTCCACTGGTAAAAGAAGAATGCAGATCCTTTCCCTCAGTAAAAGTACTAATACCACACTGTGGCAATAATCCATTACAAATAAAAGTCCTGCGTTCAAAACCTCATTTAAGCAAAAGTATGTTGTTTAATCAGCAAAATATACGTATCGAAAATAAGAGGACTCATTATGCAGAAAAATGCTTCCTGTTATTTATGAGGTTTCTGTTGCATTTTACTGCTGTAGGCGTTTGAAGTTAAGCTTATGACTACTTTATATATATCACGTTTGTCACATCAAAGTCAACTTTTCATGAGCTCTCAAAAACAGTTTATGTTCAGCCTGTGATGATCAGTTTCCCACTAATTGAGGAGGCTTTTTAAATAGTTTATTTATCTTAAGATTAAGGCCCGACCGATAGAACAGTTTGCTGATATTATTGGCTGATATTGGCCTATTGCAGATTAATCAGTATCAGCGTATATTCTCTAATATGCACTAATATCAAAACCGTTTTTTAAGGCGCAAAAAATGCTCCGACCACTGACTTAAATGGTGTAATTATGTAGTTTGTCCAGCAGAAGAAGGTTCATTATTTAATAACTAATATTAATA
>JAQFJA010000015.1:14569708-14586186 GCA_029874485.1 Naso brachycentron
GTGGATAAGTGGGTTTCATAGTTTCTTTTGGGTGGATTTTGTTGCCGTCTGATAGAGCTAGGATAGACTGTTTCCT
This sequence comes from Naso brachycentron, assembly GCA_029874485.1. Taxonomy (NCBI): domain Eukaryota; kingdom Metazoa; phylum Chordata; class Actinopteri; order Acanthuriformes; family Acanthuridae; genus Naso; species Naso brachycentron. The sequence continues at coordinate 14,569,785 of JAQFJA010000015.1, forward strand.
TGTCATGATGCTAAGCTAACATATATAGCCAACAGACATATATGAGACATCAAACTCATCTAAACTACTGCAGTACCCAACTGCTCTAACTTAAAGTGACCCTTTCATATCCAAAGCTAAAGGCACATGATTAAGTGATTGATTATGAATTTACTTATTTTCTCTAAAAACTTTTTAGAAAGAAAAAATAAAACCATGTCCCTTTGTGTCCTGAAACACTTACCATAAATCTTCCAAGTCATACAAGAGCAACAAACTTAAAATCAAAGCCATCAGCTCCCTTTATGAATCAACGTACTTTGGCTAAAAGATTAAGTCCTGTAAAGTGCAATGTTTGTGTGTAGATATTATTCATTACATCTAACAATATAAAACATATTGATGGCTTGAGTTAGGCTTGTGTCACATCTCTTTTTGGACCCCTCCTCTCTCTCCGTCTCTTATCTGTCAGGTTTGTTAAAGGGTGCTGATTTCAAAGGTATCCGCCCAGACACAGCAGCAGCAGGACGTGCACAGTGAGCAGATAGAGGCTGAACAGCAGAGGGGTGCGCTGGCGTGAGCAAAAGGCCACTCGGAGCATCCGCATCAAACCTGGGCCGCCTCTTCGAGTCTGCAAGAGAGGGGAGACAAGGTTACAAGAAACACTCAGCTCATAAGTCTTTATTATTACGGTTATTAAGATGACAAACGAGGTGGTGCAGGACATTAGCAGAGCCTTACTCGAGTGACAGCTCCTTCCGGCGGCTCGATGAAAACAGCAGTCTCTGAGTGATCCTCTTCCTGTGCAGAGTGCCATTTGGCCTGGCTGTGACTAATAATAATAATAAAAACAGATGTTAGCTGTCGTTTTCTGTTGATTGAATACATTTATCAGAGCAAACAGAGCTTAGATACACATTAAAACATTAACATTGAAGAGCAGCCTAACACAATATGGAATATAAACCAATGTTGTGGTCTTTTCATGTATAGTTTATGTGTTATATTCTCTCTAGACACGTATTTAAAATACTCCTGCCTTGCCCACCACAGTTGCTTGCGCTACGTTGAATGGTGAAAGAGCGAAGCGCACCGAGGTGGCCAAACATTGCAGGAAACATTAGAGAGATTTAGCCAAACATGTTTCAACATCAGCAACTTGGTTTAAGAGTCTGTTGAGCCCCAAAATCAGGTATAGCAGACAAATAAGAATGGTACTTGTATGCAGTAACTCTCAGAATATACATAGTCCTTCAATCCATTGGTAATAAAGATAAGATGCTAAGTGCAGCTTTAATTTGCCTGCGTGTGACGAATAAAACACATTTCTTACAGCTTGAGTCGGTCCTGTGTGGCCATCAGCTGCTCTTCAGCAGCCACCCTCAGCTGCATCTCTTCATCTAGCCTGAGGTGAAAAGAAACATCAATTGGTACCCATCTGTTTTATTACACCACTTGTACAAGACCATACCAGTGTTACTAGATGTCATTGTCCTTTGCCAACATCGGCCATGTCGGGATTTTTCCCGAAATAGCTCTACCTATGACAGTGGCTTTCAAAGTGTCAGGCGGGCCTCCTGTGGGAGCCCGCCCGGGAGGCACGAGATGAGAGGAAAAAACTTTATTTAATAAATAAATAAATAATTTAAAAAATAATAATAATGAATAACTTAAATCTAAGCTAGCTAACTTACATGAGGGGAATAGATCAGTTCGAAACAGACGGAGGCTATAGGCTAAAGGCTATAAAAGTGTTCATCCCCTTCACCTCCATCTACCTGTGAGTGTGGATTTCCTGCATTAACCATGATGTCTAAGCAAGTACTGCTCAGGGCTACAGGCAGGGGTTGATTTACGTTTGTTCCTTGCTACAGTGTATCCCCACATTAGCTGCCTTTGTGCATTAAAGACACAAGTTCATTGTTACCACTGAAGTAGATGAAATTGTGTCCAAAATTGTGTTTAAGCGATAATTTTAAAAAACATGAGTTCAAAATGTTTAATAAGATGATAAAATGATGGAAGACATTTAAAACATCTATGAAAGATGTTAAGAACAGATGGACATGTTTAAATGTTCCAGATGTTAGCAGAGGAACATGTTTAAAATGTTTGAAAAAAATGTAAAACGGACTGATTTAATATCATTATATCATAAAATAAAGAATGTTTACTCATTTACTGTTGAAAACCGTGTTATGCCAGAATGAAACATCATATGATAAAAACAAAATAATAGCACAATAATAGTTTTATAGGGGGGTGCAGTTGCTTTTATGCTCTTATGAGGGGAGGCCCACAGTCTCAGACTTTGAAAACCCCTGATCTATGAGATATGGTGTTTGTTTACATTTTGTCCATATTCAATAAATGTTACAGAAAGTACCTGAAAACGTGTGACGTTAGTTAAGAAGAGCATCTGTGTCAAAATTCTTCTTCAGCCTAATATTTGAGCCAGGAGGGCGACACTTGTAAAGAACTATTTTTCCAGGTGTAACAACTTTCATCTCAAGAGAGAGTCCCGGCTCCCCTCTCTCTTCTCAGTGATTTTTGACCAAAGAAATGCAGACGCTCTTTAGAAGAGTGAATTCCCTATAGGTAGCAACATTAATGTGTCTTATAGTGTTTCTATACGCTGTTTCAAGAAAAATGGCAGTGGATGGGGTTTAAAAATGCAGTCTGAGATCTACTCAAGTATACACATGGTCCAATGTTAAAGACATTTGTAGACAATAGAGACAATCTGTGCTCATGGTGAGAGGTCAAAAATAGACTGGAATTGTCCTTTAAAACAGTATTTCTGAGCCACACTAACCTTCTCTGTAGCTCTCTGACCTCAGCTATGTAGGCATGGCTGTCCGGCGGGCTGTTTCGCTCCTGCGGGGCTCCAGGAGCACTGTCCACTTTCTCTGAGCCCTGTGAGAACACAGTGACATTGTAGAGAGTTCACATTATATGAAACCACCTTATTCTATCTTATCTTGTTAATTTTATATCACTTTCTATGCTTCCTGAAACCCAATTTTTTTGAAAGGTCAATAAAGATTCTGGACAACTTTGGATCAAGGTAAAATATTTCTAACACCGCATCAGATCAAATTACTTATTCCCAGCGCGGTTTGAGATATGAAACTTAAAGCAGAAGAAATCCCTCTTAGCTTACAGCTCATGCTCATAATCCGTGACAAGGGCTCACAAGTAGATTTTGATTCATTTCAAGGCGTAACCACCCAAAAAGGTTGGAAACCACTGACTTAAACATGTGATTTTAGCAGCGTCTGATCCTCAGAATCTTTTCTTTTCCAACCTCTCTCTGATAGTGTTCCTGCTCAAGTTTGGGCTTCTGAGCGCGGGCTTCCTCCAGCATGGCGGTGAGGTGTCGCAGTTGATGGTCCCTGTCTGAAAGTGTGGCGAGAGTCTGCTGCTTCAGCTGCTCTGCCTGAGCCATCCAGTCCATTTGCTCCAGTCTGCGAAACAAGCACACGTATTCACACACAATGAACGGCTTTTTGTGCATTTTACAACAGTGACAACAATGACAAAACACTGTCACTGTGCATCACCTGAGAGTCTCTATTTCCTGCTTGCCCATTTCCACCACACTCTCCAGCTGCATGACGACACCCAGCATGTCTTCATTCTTTTTTTTCTCCTCAAACAGCTCCTGGCTGACTTTAATCAGCTCTCCCGCTCCCAGTCGAGCCAGCTCAGACTTGTGTTTTTTGAGCTCTGATGTCTGCATTTGAAGCTGCTCCAGCTGCACACAGAGACGAAAAGGCAAAAAACAAAAAAAACATGTAAAATACAGTAGATGTTAATAAAAATTCCCAAAACAAACATCTTTACTGTTATTTTCTGGCAAAGAGAGTTTTAGTATCCGAGTATTCATGACTAAAATATTTACATTTGGTAGAAGTTACTCACCAGTCTCTCCCTGTCATTCTGCAGGGCTTGTAGTGCATTCTTCAGCCCCCACACTTCTCCAGTGGAGCCCCCAGGGTTGCTGTGTACTGTGTGGCCACCTGCCTTGCTCATCTCTTCCAGCTTCAGGTTCAGCTCCTCGACCCTGTTTACTGCCTGGTCCCTGCTGTCCTGCAGGGAGGCCATGGCCTTTGAGAACGATTGGTTCTCCGCTCTGAGCTGCTCCGTCACCTCTTTCTCCTCCAGCAGCTTCTGTTCGACAGCCAGCAGGTCCCGGGCCAGCTCTGCCACCCTCTCCTGAGCACTCTCTGACTCCGTTCGCATCACGCCTCCCTCCCATCGCAGCTCTGCCAGCTCTTTGTGTTTGCTCTCCTGCTCTTCTCTCTCCTTCAGTAGTGTCTCCTCCAAAGCCTCCACCTTCTCTCTAGCTGCTTTCAGCTGCTCCCTCAGTTTCTCCACCTCTGCACCAGGTGCATCAGTCACCTGTGGTGCTACTGCAAAGTCAACAGCCTGGCTAAGAGTCTCCCTTTCCACCTTCTCTGCTTCTACTTCTGTGTCTCTTGCTCTGCTAACACTCCTTAACTGACTTTCCAATTCATTACGCTCCTTTTCTAGAGATGCAATGCGCTCTTGCTGAGCTGCCAGGAGCTGCTTGTGCTGGGAGTCTTTCATGCTCAGGACTTGTTTAAGTTCATCACGGTAGCCGTGAAGCTGAGCGGACAGCTTGGCTTTTTCAGCATACAGGTCATCTCTCTGGACCAGCAGAGAGCGCAGCTCCTCCTTCAAGCTGTTGTTCTCGCCTGCTGCCTCTTGGATCAGACCATCCTTCTCCATCATCACCTAAATCAAAATATTAATATTATATTGGATGCTAAACACAAGTCAACAAATACCATAAGAGTTATCTTTTTGTGCATTACCTGTAGATGTTTCTCCTCCAGCTGTTTGTACATGTTGAGGACTCTGTCTCTGTCATCCTGCAGGGAGCCCATGGCTTTCATGAAGGAGTCCAGTCTGGTTTTTCTATTGTTGCTCTCCTCTTCGGCCTTACGCAGTTTTTCCTCCAGATCGCGCACTTCCCCTCTTCTCTGCTCCAGCTCCTGCTCTGCTTCTTGTGCTCTGCTGTCAGCCTCCTTTCTGGCCTCTTCTGCAGCCTGGGAAATAAAAAACACATTAATGGTGGGAATATCTAGTGTAGTTAATTGGTCTAATGGTAAACGACCATGTGCTGCAAATGAAAACATGTTAATACCTCAGCAACAGCTTGCTCCTTCTCTCCCAGCATTTCTACTTCTCTCCTTTCCTTCTCATGTAACTCAGTCTGTAGACTCTCAGTCAAGGCCTTAGAGGATCGCAGGTCTGTCTCTAGTTGCTCCACGCTCAGACACAGCCGCCTCTCTTCCGTCTCCCTCTCCCTCAACTCAGTCCTGGCCTGCTCGACTTCACCCTGCAGCTGACCTACAGCCTCCTCCAGAGCTCTGGTCCTCTGATGGAGACTCTCCAGCTCATTTTTCAGCGTATGGGCTTCGTTTTGTGCAGCCTGCAGCTGAGTTGTAGTTTGCTGAAGTTTGCTCTTCTCCTCCTCCAGGGCAGCTTGGCTCTCTGTGACTTTGTTTTTCTCTTCTTCCAGTCTCAGCTGAATATCCTTTTCTGCTTTTCCTAGTCTTAAAAAAAACAACAACAAAAAATCAGCACAATCAATCCAAGGAAACATGTAATCATGACAAATACAAAGAGAAGGTTGTTACCTTTCCACTGAAAGCTGAAGTTCCTCTTTCAGGGCAGATTCTCTCTGAAGCTGTTCTGCCAGTTCCCTGGCACGTGTTTCAGCCTCCCGAACTTCAGCCTCCTTACCCTGCAGAGCATCATTATAGCGAGTTTCCCACTGTCTGGTCTCATCCAGAACTCTATCGCGGTCGTCTTGCAGTGAGGACATGCAGCGTGAAAAAGCAGCTAGCCTGGCCAGAGACTCATCCAGACGTGCTTGCATCTCCTGAGCTCGTCTCTCAGCAACCTCTGCGATCTGCCGGGCCTCCAGCGTGGCTTCCTCTTCCTTTTCCCTCTCAGTGTACGCATCCTCCAGCCTGAGCTCCATCTCCTTCAGTTCAGCTCCAAGCCTGAATCTCACAGAGTCAAGAGTTTGCTCTGCCTCAGCTTTCAGTAAAGCCTCTTTCTGTTGGGCATTCTGTTCAAGGGCTGTTTTCTCAGCTAAAGCCTCGCTCACCTGCTTCTGAGTCTCATCCAGCTGGGATCTGCAGCTGGTCAACTCGGCTTCAGTCCTTTTCAGGTCTTCTGCAGTTTTCAAAGTCTCCTGCTGGGATTGTTCTAGTCTGTTTTGGAGCTCATCGTGGCCGAGCTGCAGCGCCTTCGCTTCTCTGCCCAGTTCACTGATCCTCTCTTGATACTGGATGCAGTCCTTCTGCAGCTGACGGACCTCCAGCTGCTTCTCCCTCAACAGCTCTTCCAGCTGACGCGCTCTGCTCTGACTGCCTTCCTTCACCCTCTGAGCAGACCTCAGCTTCTGCTCGAGCTCTCTCTGCTTCCCAGACTCTGCCTCCGCCTCAGCTCTTTCTCTCTGGGCCTGCCTCATGTCCTCCTCCAGCCTGGCAGCTCTGTCACCTTCACTCTGAGCCTTGGCTTCCAGCTCAGCCCGCTCCCTCTCCAGCCTCTCCACCTCCCGCTGCAGCTCAGCGAGGTGCTCCTGGTTGTCGGCTGCCTCTTGCTGGTAGCCGGCAATGCTCCCATTGAGCTGAGCCAGCTGGTTCATCAGACGCTCCTCCAGGTTATCTTTCTCACTTTCAAGGCCTCTGAGGAGCTCTTTGAACTGGGCTTCCCTCTTTGAAGCCTCTTCAATCAGGCTCTTTTCTCTCTCTTTGCTGTCTTGGAGACACTTATCTAAAGAAGCCATGAGGTTCTCCTTTTCTTTGCTCTCCTGAAGATCTTGCTCAAGAGAGGCCAGTTTAGCTTCAAGTTCAGCTTTCTGTTCTTGCCACAGTTCTCTCTCCGCATTGACAGCTGCCTCCATCTCCCTCATTTTATCCTCTGATAAGACTTGAACACTTTCAGTCACTTCTGCTTTTGCTTTTTCCTCAGTAGGTTGTAAATGTGTTTCTGTTACATGCACGGCAACTACTTGGTCTGCTGCTGTCTCTTCTGAGGTTAAGGGTTTTTCTTCATCCTCATACTGGCCTTCATCAGGCTCTGTTTTGGTCATGATTACATCTGATTGCTGGGCAGTGACAACCTCTTCTACAGCAGCTGCAGAGCCAAGCAGAGCAGCCTGAATTACACTCTCCTCTTTCTGTCCTGTTTGGCCAAGTTCCCTCAACTCTTCAACCTCCTGACTCAAAGAGTCTCTTTCTGCCACAGTAGCGTCCAGCTCAGCTTTCAAAGCGTCCAGCTCACCTTGAAGTCTGTCAACCTCAGCTTTAAGAGCGCCGCCTTCTCGTTTTACTACAGTCTTCTCCTGCATCTCTCTCAGTCTCTCATTCTCCTCCTCTAAATCCTGTATTTTCTGCTGCTTTGTTTTAGCAAATTTTCTCATTTTGTCTTTCACCAAATCCACCTCTTTCTGAGCCTCTTCTGCTTGTCTCTCAGCTTCCTGTCTGGCAGCCTCATGCGTCCTCACCTTGGTGGCGAGTTCTTGTCTCTCCTGCCTGGCAGCTTCCAGGACTCGCCTCACTCGCTCTGCCTCGTCGCTCACGTTCTCATACGACTTGAGCAGAGTCTCGTACTCATCCTTCATGCCTTGGACTTTATCCTCATATTCTCTGCATGTTCGGGTTGTCTCTTCTTTGGCCAACTCCACTTCTCTCTTAAAGGCATCTTTCTCATTCACTATGCCCTCCATGGCGAGTTTAAGGCTCTCACAGGATGATCCCAGGCTTTGGTTTTCCAGTAACATTCGATCTACCTCATCAATTAGTCTAACTCTTTCGGCTCTCAGCTTCTCCAGCTCATCTTCTGCAGACTCAATTTTCTGCTGTAGCTCAGCTATGAGCTTCTCAGCTGAAACCAGTTGTTCCTTCTGGGTTTTGTTTTCTTTTAAAGCCTCTTTGCGAGAGATCAGAGCGGCCTGAAGCTTCCGTTGAAGCTGCTGGATCTTTGCCTCGCTGTCATTTTCTTCATCTTGCTTCTGTGGTACCTCAACCTCTAACCTTTGGGTTTTCTCTTGCTCGGCCTTCAGTTCTTCCTGCAAAGAGGATATTAGCTGATCCTTCAGAGACACTGTGTCCTGCATTGAGTGTATGAGCGAGTTTTGCTCACTAAGCTGCTGGCTTAGCTCAATGATTTCATGGTTCTTATTGTCAAGGAACTGCTTGAAGTCTTCCACTTGTGCCTGAAGAGTTGCAATGGAGGATGCAGAATCTGCAGACGCTGCTTCGGCTGCAGTTTCCATCTCTGCTTTCAGGCTTTCAGCGTAAGACTCAGCTTGGCGATGCTTTTCTCTAAGATCATTAATTTCCTCTGAGAGTGCATCAATCTGTCTTTCCTTTTCTCTAAGTGCTTGTAGTTCTTTGCCCAGTTCAAATAATTCACTCTCCTTCAGTGATAAACTGGTCTGTGTTTCTTGTAGCTGCTTCTCTAGCTCCGTGTTTGCAACCTGCAAAGTCTGGATCTCTCCTCTGAGAGCTTTCAGAGATTCCTCCAATGGTGTAGAAAGGACATCAGACTGCTCAGCAGATTGCTTAACTGGATCGCTGGATTGTGGTTGAGATGAATCCGTCTCTGATGCGGCGAAGTCCACCCAATCCTCCTGAACCCAATCACCTGCTGCTTGCTTTTCCAAACTTTCAGCCGGCTGCTTGGCCTCTTGGGGAGGTACATCTTCTCTGTCAGTGTTCACCTTTTCTTCTAATTCTCTCAGTTTAGTCAGAAGCACTTCACGCTCGCCACTCTGCACCTCAAAACGTCCCATCAGCTCGCTGTATTCCTCTTTCTGTTGCTTCAGCTGCTCGCGGTGGCGCCTGTCTTTCTCTTTTGCTTTGCGAATAGTTTCCTTGCGAGATTCTTGTGCCTCCTGAACTTTCCTCTGAAGGGTTTCACACTCAGCTTCAAGAGCGATCACTTGGGATTGTAACGGAGTTATTTCAGCAAAAATGTCAGTATGCTGAGAGTTTTCAGCTTCCTCACTTAGCTTTCTATTCAGAGCAAGTGTCTCAGAGAGAACTTGATCCTGCTGGCTAATTTTCTGCTCAAGAGTCTCAACTGTCTCTTCTTTGGATCTTAAAGCTTGCTCGAGTTCAATGAGTTTAGCCTCCATTTCTTGAACCTCGCATCCTCTGGATTGTTCTCCCTCTGAAATGTTTGCTGGCATTTCTCCCTTCGCACTTTCATCTTGCTCTTTCCATTTCTTTGCTTCTACTTCAAAATCAGCAACTTTCTTCATGAGCTCTTTGCGTTGCACAAGTGCAGCCTGCAACTTCTTCTTTGCGTTTGTCAGTTGGGTTTCCAGAACTCCTTTCTCCTTTCGCAAACTAGCAAGTTCATCATCCACATGTGCAGCTGAGTCTTCAAAACTAACATTCTCTTTCTCATCTCTGATTTTCTCCAGCTCTACTACCTGCTCCTTCAGTTTATTGACTTCACAGTCTCTCTGAAACTTCTCTTCCTCTGCTTGGAGCAGTTTAGCAGACATACTGTCATTCAGCTCCATCACCTCTTGCTCTTTTTGGCCGAGACGGAGTAGTAGCTCGCTGATCTCGGAGTCCTTCTTTGACAAAGTATCATTGCTGAGCTGTGAGGTGTGAGAGAATTCCAGCATGCTGTTTTCCATTTCCTGGAGCCTCTTTTCAAGCTCAGAGGAGAGGAGCTCTCTATCCTCCAGCTGAACGCTCAGCATCCTGGCCTGCCCCTCCTGTTCAGAGAAAGCTTGACGGGCTGCTGCCAGATCTGCCTGCAGAGCCTGGATCTTCTCCTCCTTGGCTTTACTTTCAGTGCTTAAAATGTCAATCTGTTCCTCTAGAAGTTGCATTTCTACACTGTGTTTCTCTACCTTAGAGCTGCTCTGTTGTGAAAGCTTGCTTAACTCCTCTCTGGCTGACTCAAGTTCCTCTGAAAAACTACTGGCTTTGAATTCGGCCTCTTGTTTGGCAGCAGTAAGGGACTGTGTGTCTTCTTCCAATCTCTTAATTTTCTCCTCTGACTCTGCTGCTGCCTCCCTGAGCCTCTGAAGCTCTGCCAAAAGCTCACTGTACCTCTTCTGAAGTTCCTCAGCTAAAGTTTGAGCAAAGACCTGGCCAGAGGTTACATTGTCTTCTGTGGTAGAAGAACTCTCCTGAGTTAGTTGAACTTGAACTGTCTCTCTAATGATGACAGAGGAGGACTCAACTTGAACCGTGGAGGTTTCTGACTGCATACTTGTCGCCTCCCATGACTGCAGCTGCAGCTGGCCAAGGTCCTGCAGGATGGACGGCCACTCCTGGCCTCCATCTTGAGTGACAGCTTCAAGGAGGGTCCAGCTGCTGTGGGCCACCTCGGAATCACTACTGGCGACCATCTCATCTGAAGAGGTCCCTTTGGATTCTTCTGGGGACTCAGACTGGTGGCCAATAAGCTCTGGGCTACTCTCATGATCAGCAGAGATGGAGAGGACTGACGTGTCTTCAGCCACTAGAGTGGTCTCCTCTTCTTGTGCATCCTCCATGAAGTCAGGATGCGCTGCAGAGCCGTCGTGGGGTGGCGCACTGACGTGCTGACTCTGATCTGGAGTCTGATTGTATTTTTTGTGCTCTTGAGCCAATCTGAGGGTCTCCTGTAGGGCAACTAGCTCACTGTTTTTTTCTAGAAGCTGCTGCTCCAGTTCAAGTATACGCCCTGTGGAAGTCACCAAAGTGTAAAGTCACATTTTTTACATCAGCAGGAAATCCAACAATAAAACAACACAATTGCATTGCATAACAAATAATAACTTATCAAATACAATTGTCTCATTTAAGAACAATCATTATCAATAGAGGGTGTGTTCAGGATGCATGACTGCTCAAAATTCAGACTGTAGGCTGTAGTCATTAAATTAAATTAAATACTTAACAAAGCAAAACCAATTCCAGAAAGAGAATGAACCATTTTGTCTATTGTAAGGCAGGATGAAAAAGACTTTATTGTGTCCTGAAGGATATTTTTGCACATTTAGTCTTATGCTGATTGAAAAGCCTGAAACACAGACACCTTCATACACAGAATGATTTTAGGTAAAATGACATACTCATTTTATTTCATTAAATTTTTAAATGTACATATCTCTAAATGTGACTGCGTGTTTCTATTTGCATTGAGGATCTAAGAATTGAGGGTGTCATATGGTGTATCTTATGGCAAATTTGTGATTTGTGTTATTGAGCTTTATAAATAAAACAGACCTGGCTTGACAAGTAAACACTACAGTATAATTATACTGGGTAATTGGGTTATAATAATTGATGTATCACAGTGTAGGAATCACTCTATAGCTGCAGGTAGTATATTGGGATCCAATTTTAGCAACTTAATACTGCTGGGTAGCTTATCTTGACCATTATGTTTGATTTTGTTTCTGTGCACAGTATAAATTTTCATTTCAAGTGATAAATAAAATCTTATTTTTGTACCTTTGTCAGCCTCAGATGAATCCTGTGCTGATGGTTCAGTCACTTCATCTCTCTCAGACATCTGAAGGAGACAAACACAAAAAGTGAGAACTGGCAGAAATGAGACTGAAACTTTTTGATCCTATGATTAGGGACAACACTTTGAACAGCTCTAAATGGCCTCTATCATTGCTCTTAAAGTTTAAAACAGCTGTATATCAGCTCCATGAGCTACATGGCTGTTGTGTCAGCTTAAGGTCGGGTAGGACAGTCAGTCATAACAGCGGATCAGTGAAGGAGAGATTAGACGCGCCTCCTCACAGTGAGTTGAAGTATTGTATTAAGTACCGTCTGTGACCCTGCTTCTGTCCTGTCTGACACTGACTTACATCACCTGGCCTGACACCATTTATGTTTCTTGACCAGTTAGACAAGATAAGACATGTCAGACAGCCATGCACAAAATAAAGCACTCTGCAAATGTTCTTTTAATGAAACACTACAAGTGCACATGACACTGTTGTCTAACTTTGAAGACAAAACTACTTAAACTCCTTAAACCTGAGCTGATACGAAGCTCCCAGTCCCACATCTTCCACTTCAGCACTTTTCTTTAATCTTATAAACAGAGACACAGCATAACAGAAACTCATTACAAAGGCGCAGAGAAACTTTGAAGTTGAAGCTTGCAGAGCAGCTCAGAGCTTACTTAATATTTCCTTTTGAAGTTCACATTTTAAATAAAACTGTTGAAGGCAGGTAACGATCTTCAAAACAACTCTGTGTTTAAGACCGTACTCGCACTGTGATTGGAATGTGATGGACTCATCTGGACAGCATTTCGAGGTTGTTAGGCTCGCTTTGGGATTGAATCTCAGTGCAGTGCGAATGTAATCAGTATGAACAGACCACATTACTTAGACAGCAGCACTTGCCCAGCAAGTTTGAATGTTTTCTAAGTCTCCCTCTTCCTGCTAGCTTAAGCAGCCCAACAAAACTACAAATTAGTAATTATGGCTGCAGCACTGCTTCTCTTCACCTGGAATGCACTGTGTTTTGGTCAAGTCTGCTAGCCCTGCCTCCCTTATTGACATAAATAGATCTGATCACTTCTCAGATGCAAATAAAAAAGCACATAGATCCAATGTCATCATCCAGATAATGTATCCAGATATAGATCATATATTATTAATAGGTGTGGAAGTATTCTTAGTACTGACTGTTACAACCTGCTGCTCCATCTCTTGAATCTTGGCAGTGGTTTCCTCCAGTTCTGTGGTTTTTCTATCCAGTTGTTCTGCAGGTCAGAGATTCATATTAAAACATTAGTGCTGAACACTGAAGGGTTGAGATTAACACACTGAAATCCATAAACAAATACAACCTGAGTCATTTTCTTACCCTGCAGGGTCTCCATGGTGTGGGTGAGCTCCACACAGTGCTCCTCACTCTCTCTGTGTTCATCTTTCAGCCTTCTCAGTTGTGTCTCAATAGACTGTACAGTGTTCATGAACATGGAGAGGTCAGCAGGGACGGGAGTTTCATCTGCTGCCTGCACATCTTCCAGAGCAAGAGAACACAGATGTCTCCAAATTTCAGCCAAGACCTCTCCTTTCCTCCAGGCATCTTCATGCTCCTCTTTAAGTGAAGCCAGCTCTCTCTCAAGTTTATCCACCGCTGACTTCTCCCTCTCTGATGCATCCTGGCTGGCATGGTCTGCTGCCTCTCTCATGGTTTCAAGCTCACTTTCAAGCCGAACTATTTCCGCTCTGTCTCTCTCTGAAGCATCATGGCTGGCCTGCTCAGCCTCTTTCATCAGAACCACTTCTCTCTCCAGCCTGGCAACTTCCGTCCTCTCCCTCTCCAGAGCCTCCTGACTAACATGTTCCAACTCTCTAAGGGAGGCCAGCTCGCTCTCTTGCCTCGCCAGCTCCGTGCTCTGTTTTTCCAAGACCTCCAGGTTGGTCCGGAGGGCTGCGAGCTCTGCATCGGCTCTGCTGGTCTGTTCAGCCCACTGCTGCTTCTGCTTGACGGCCTCGGTGAGCTCCTGCTCCATCTGCCTGAACTGAGCAGTCAAGATCTGAGCAGAAAGATAATGAGACAGAGAGGAGGAGGATATAAGTGGGTGTGTGAGTGGCTCAGCCAAACAATGCATAATAATGATGATGTACCATGGAGATACAGAGCATGTTTGTTTGAACAGTGCTCTCTTCATCAAGCAGGAGCGGAATTCATTATAACTGGAGCATCTGTAAATATCTGCCAATATGTGCAACAGTTTCTACACCAACACACTCAAAGTAGCTGCACAAATGGCATCCAGACGACAGGATCTGTACCTGTTTCTGCTGGTCAGCGCTGCTCACTTCCTGTTGCAGCATTTCCAGCACTTGGGACCGAGAGTTTAAGGCCTCCTCCAGCTCTTCACAACGCCGCTGTGCTGCAGTCAGGGCCTATGGGAATAAACAGAGAGAACATGATTAACATAAAGATTGAAATAAAGAGTAACGTATCCTTGACGTTTTGCCAATCTGTTATTCGGTTAGTGGATAAACTGAAACATTTTTGTGTTTATTCACTTAGAAATCAACTGGGGCAAAGTCAAGTTATTACCCGGTTTTTAAACCTGTTTTAATGCTTTACAGGACGAAAACAAAATTGTTACGATTATATGACTAAAACATGCATTTCCCCATTTGGTTCTTTCCTTACATTACTTGATTACTTTTTTACTTGATTACTTTTTTAAAAAGCAAAACGCTAAAACTTGAGTGTTTCAGGTAGGGATGCACGATAATTATCATTAAAATATCATGTTTTGCCTGACATTGTTTTTATTGTACAGATAATGAAATTTTAGCTGATAAATAAAGCCGCTAAGAGAAAGTTAAAATTGCTTTAATTGACTTGGCTTTCAGTGACAGCTCAGCATGCTGTCCTGTCAAGATGCAAAACTACTGCGCCTGTAGAGCCATACAGGATATTTTTCACAATTTCAGAAGTGTTGTCAGTTAGACTCGGTCAGAGAAATGGAATATTAAAACCTTAGCATTTCACACCCTAAGGTGTGCATAAATAGAGGTTATTATCTTTTTAAAATAATATGTAAAATTATTATCTGTATCGGTATTGTCTGAAAAAATCATTATCAAGCATACCTAGTTTCAAGCCTCTCAAATGTGAATATTTACTGGTTTCCTTCTTGAATTTAAACATGCTAACCTGGCATACTAAAAATTATGATGGACATTTATTCTGACTATTTTATTGATAAAACAATGAATGAAGGTAATAAAAGAGTACTTGTTAGTTGCAGTTCTACAACTAGCTAAGGACTACAGGCTCTCCTACCTCTTGAAGCCCGCCATCATTCTGAGTCTGTGTCGTGACCCTCAGCAGCTCTTCTTCATGCTTCTGGATCTGCTCCTGGAAACGCACGTCCTTCTCACAGACCACAGCCTGCAGTTTCTGCAACTGAAAACAAAACACAACAAAACATTCAGGAAGTGTTTTCTTGTGAAATTAAAATCATTAGCGGTAATTAAAGACACGGCTGAGTCACCTCTTCAGCATGGGCAGATTCTTTCTCTCGAAGGCGTTCCTCCGAGGTCTGGAGTCGATCCTGAAGCTCTCTGCTGTTGGCCTCCTCCTGGCTCAGCTTGTTCTTCAGTTCTTGCAGCTCCTCCTCGACCGCAGCACCAGCTCCAGTAAAAGAACTGTCTGGACTCTGCTGCAGCCAAACGGACGTTCAAGTCAGATAAAAAACAAAGTACTAGAGCTGTATTGTTAGTTTGTGGTTTAACAAGTGGCATATCTAGTCTGCTTAACTTTATTGTAAAACAGAAAATGCACAACACCGACTGCTTTGCCTCATTCAAACTCACTGGTGCTCCTCCTTGTCCTTTCAGATCAGATATCTGTTTGTTGAGCGAAGCCATCTTGGCTTTGGCCTGCAGTTTGAGTTTGGTGAAGCGAGCCTCAGCTTCCTCTTTCTCATTCTGCAGATAGGAAGCAAAAAAAGAAAAGGTGCTCAGTCATAAAAGATGTTGGCATAAAGAATACAGTGAAGTGACAAACACACAGATTATTTACTTTAAGCTGTACATCCTTGTTAGCCAACTCAGTGTCCTTCTGGATGAGCTGGGTGTCTCTGTCTCGGATGAGCTCCTTCAGCTGAACCACCAGTTGTTCCAGGTGTGCCAGCCTCTCCACGACCTCCTCAGGTGCCTCCGACTCAGCTGGAGTCTGGCCCTCACCGCCAGGGAGCTGAGGAGCCAGCATACCCTTATCGAGGCAACAGATAAGGTCAGTTTAGATGTCACAGTTAGTTCAACTAAACCTGTAAAAGCAAGTGCATAATGTCTTTGCTAAGTCTGAGAAAAAACTGATAATCTCATTAAGGTCGATGTTATTTATGCCTCTGTGAAATCTGAGTCCATGATCCTGCATTTTTCACATATCTTGCATCACATTTTTGCATATCTCAGAAATATGTAACGCCAGACACAGCTGTCTTTGACCTATTTCTGCACAGACAGGAAGCCTTAAGAAATCCTCTATCTTAATTTCAGAAGATGAGAGACAAGCAGCCGTGGTTAGCTGTTGGTTTTTCAATAGTTGCTCCAAAATAGAGCAAAAAAGCTCTAGGGAGTTTAAATTTGGACCATGCATAAAATCAACAAATTATGAAAAGTTAGAGACACATTACTCTTCATTAAAATTTGGCACAATTTATGTGTTGCTCTCTCACCTGTTGGTCTCCATCTGGGCTCTCCTCTCCAGAGAGCTCCTGGAGGACTGTGGCCAGACGGCTGAACATAGAGGTGGCACTGTGGGGGGAGAAAAAGTATCAAAGCTCTGACGCTTCATTGCAAACTAATATAAGTAATATTTAACATCTACATCACTTCTCCACCCCACCTACACAAGACTTT
>JAQFJA010000015.1:14625765-14637960 GCA_029874485.1 Naso brachycentron
GTATAAAGAATAGCTAGTTTAGCCTCCTAAATGAGAATTTGCTGCGTCTTTGTAACTTTTATGAAAATAAATGAGAAGTCATTGTGCTTTGGGCTGTAGTTTGCACAAAAGAAGCAATTTGAAGAAGTCACATGGCTCTGGGAAATTGAGATGAGCCTCCTTCACACTTTTTTTTGACATTTCATGGAATAAAAGATTAACTGATTCATCATAAAAATAATTGACAGATTAATCGATAATGAAAGTTAATTGTTAATCGCAACCCTAATCAGAGCCAGCTGTGGGGGGATCCTGACATAAAGTGCATCACAGAATCAGATTTTATTCAAAATTTCAGGATGTCAAGGGTAACATTTCCTATCTGTCAGCATATTTCCACACGAGTCTCTCAGCAAGTTGCACGAATTCTGACATGAACTTCTGGACCAGTGTTGCATTTAAAAAGACCACATATGAAAGTGGCTGCTGCCCTTAAAAATAGATCTAAGTCACACGTGAGCAAAAAAAAAAAAAAAAACACATCAGGGAAGCTTGCGTCTGCAGTCTGAACGCACAGACTGACAGTTACGAGGAGGCGTTGGGCGACTAACCTCAGACGACCGGAAACTTGTGCAAAAGTTTCCCAGCAAAGCTAAAAACAAGCTCGAGCTTTGAGGCTCGTCTTGCTGTGATGGGATGTGACAGGCTGAATGAGAGGAACGAGACCCCGAACCAACAGTATGCCAAATGGACTGTCGAATGACTGTGTGGCTTCTTGATCCTTCGAGCTTTTCAATCTCAGCTCACAGTCAAGATATTTTGGACATCACAGCCAGTTGTAACAATACTGCAAATTAAATTTGCCGATTTTGTGGTCATTGTTACTGTGCAATGACTGCTTGGGTCACTTCAATATAAATTATAAATGCAAACACGATTGCTTGTTTGTGAATAAATCATTACACTCTTCAACATGGAGTGTGTCGGGTGCAGTCACGTAGAAGTAAAACAAAGTCAGCAACCTGATTTATCTGCATAAAGCAGCACTAACAACTCTGATTCTCTTTGGCTCAAGAATGCAAATAAATCGGAAGCTTTTCTGGGTTCACATACAGTAAAAATATGAACACAAACCTGCAAAACTGCAGCAGAAGCATCCAAGTAACAACTATCCGTCCCAAACTCTCCGGCTCTCCCTCCTCCTCAATCTGTTTGTGCATCATCGTCTCGGTCCAGCGTGAGCTCCTCTCTCCCCGGCTTCATAATTACCAGATGAAGCAAGTTGAATTCTACTTAATTAGGACCTGAGGGCAAAGAGAGAGAGAATAACTTTACACAATTAATCTTAGCTCAAGGGCGATGAGAGGGTACTGTGTTTCAAAAAAAGAAGAAAATGTGGTATATACACAAGGCATCGTGTTTTTATGGGCAAATGCAGGGAAACACAATAGCGAGGAAGTCATATTAAGTAATTACACAGCAAGAGCTCACAGTGGAGACGCTCCTTTTTGCTACAATCTACAACGTTTTCACATTAAAAAAAAAAAACTGGATTATTGAAAAAGTAAGTTGTACTTCCTGCGCAGACCCAATCCCCAGCTCTTGCAGTCTCTTTGTCTTTTTTGGAGACATTTTGCAGGTTACATATAACTCTAAATTCCTGCAAATGCACGAAAACAAAAAAATTACCAGGTATTAAGCCATCAAGAAACCATCAAAGATGCCTGTAATGCATGTTATATTTTCTTCTATTGCTTTAAACCATGTTATTTGATGCTTTTGGCCACGAGGGGGCAACAAAACAAGCTGGAAAACACAACCTCGACAAATTATCACCTCACAAAGTTATTCTGAGCTTGTTAGCAAGCACTTGCCTATATACACCTCCAGGAGGAGAAGGATCAGCATTACCTTAGAGTTTTGTTTCTGTAAATCTGATATTCACTCTACTGTGTGTCCACCAAGTCCTGAGGTAAATGTCTGATGATCTCAGCTTAAACTTGCAAGTGGTTTTATTTCGACAGATAACTCAAGCAGCTGCTTAAAATGTGATGGCTTGCTAAGGTTACTTATGAACACTTAATTTGACTGTTGTCACTCAAAAACCCATAAAGTAATCCAGTTAAACCATCAAACCAGAGATGGTTATGCATGAGTACACGCCACAAATATAAATTCCTTTCAGATTACTCATTTTCTTGTTGTCTGCATTTTAATGCACCAGCATGTCTGTGGGCTGGTTTCGGCTATTTTCATGTTGGCAGGAAAAATACTTTGCAAAACTCCCTGTTTCACCATTTGAAAGCTGAGATTCATGATATTTCCAAGATGGAGGCTTTTAGTCTGTCCCCATGTGGAAACAAATAATCCACTGAAAAAGTTTGAAAGCTGCTAGAATAACAAGTTTTATCAAGAATACTGCACGACAAGATAGATAGATATTAACTAAGAATTGTTAATCTGTATCTAAAGTTTCAGTTTGCTACTGAGATTAAATAAGCATGAAGGGAGTTTAAGCTGCTGACAGTCACTGTTAGTGTTGCTTTGCAGATCACATTTGACACCAAGACATTTTCTCAAATAATGGCACTTCACATAGTCTTTTTGTTCATGTTTCACACACTTTATTTAATATAAGACAGTTTGTTCCTTATTTGTGTGCACACAGTTTGGTGACCATTCTGTCCAATGATCTTTTACTTTGCAGTTAACACTTATCCGGTCAATAGGCCTGAGGTCTTGGAGAGCATTTTAAGCCCCATGCGCAGGAAGAGGAAGAGTCCAAACATTAGAAATTTAAAAAGGTTAAAAATTTCCATCGATTTGTTTAGTTTTGTTAAAAAAAAAATTTTCTTTGCTAATAATTCTTTGAGATTAATTTGTTTAGGCTTATGTTTATTTAAGTTAATTAGATAATTAAGGTTGATATCATTGAAGTTCCCCCTTGTGTCTGATGAGGTTACGGTAATTTGTAGGTGAGTTCTTTTCAGATATGTTGTGTTTGGTTGAAAATTTAGTTTCATTATTGATAAGTTGACCCTATTTTAAGTTAGGGCCCAGATTTTTATTGCAAGTTTTTCTAGTTTCTTATTTATATTAAGAATTATATTGATTTACTTTGTAATTTTTTTCAAAGAAATCTTTATTATTAAAGCAGGTTTTCTTATTTACACCTTTGTCCTCACGCCTTGCTGTTCGGTCCCTGAATAAGCTAAGGGTAAAAACAGTTTCCTCTCCTCCAAACTCAACACTGACTGAAGCCATATTCTTCTCTTTCTGTGAACAAATGAATGAGCAGTGGACAGCAGTTATATCAAGCTCGTGTTTGATCCATTAGACTTTGTGGCTGTTGTTGTGTCCTCTGCAGCGCCCATGTCAATATGTCTCTCCCTCTGCAGCTAGCTTATGTGCCCAGAAGAGGGGCAGGCTTTATAGATTTCCCATCGGGGGTTTATCTTCTTGATCACTGAGCCGGGATGGAGAAGACAGCCGGTTGATTTATTCTCCTCCTCCTGAGTTAGGCAGCAGGACAAGGACACGGCGACCCATTTGAAACTGTCTGCCTGGGATAAGCCCGTGTGTGTCCCGTGCATGTGTGTTTGAGTGATGTTCATTTCAGTGTGCAAGAGTTCGTGTTAATGAGTGATGCCGGTGCCTGCTGGTGTCGAGGAGACTGACGCACAGGCTCAGGTCTACATCATATATCAGATTGTGTGAGAGGCCTGTTATGACACCTGGCTGTCATTGTTTAGGGTGAATGATGCTCAGATGCTCCGTGATTTATAGAACAGACATTTCAGTGAAGGTTGCCGCAAACAGCCCAAATTTTAAGTGTGAAAAACAGCTTCAAACTCATACCAGGAAAACAACTTTAAAATAGCTACTTTCCCATTTTAGCTGATATTACGAGTGATGTTGAGAGTGAGGAGTCACTCATATGTCACGATGTCAATTCTGAGTGCTCTGTTTTTAATGTCACTCATGTTCTGTTGTCATATGCCACTTCTCATTCTTATTGATAGATGCTGCTGTTTATTGTGATATACTGATGCTCTGTGTGATTTATAAACAGCTCATCAATCCTGTTTTAAATGGGAGGTATCACTGTTCACCAGCATGGGGGGTGTGCCATTCTTTCTTTCCTGTAATAACTGACCAGTGGTATGTCTCTGCATGTTTGATAGTGGTGGAAGAAATATTAGGATATCTTACATAGGTGAAAGATGCTGATATCAATATTAAGGAGCAAGAAAATTCTGATATCTGATATATTGGCGGAAATTAGATATATATATATTATCAGCTGAATGCGGTTATCAAAAACCTGTGACAAAGATTTGTAATGGAGGCAGGATATCTCACATTTTAATATACTTAATTCCAAACATCAGTGCACTGAACAGTTAAAGCTTCAGTTATAAGTTATTAAATAATGGATTGGCCTCCGCTGGACCAATTACATATTTACATGATTTTAAATCACTAGTCCAAACATTTTTTCCGACCTTAAAAACAGTTTTAAAATCAGCACATATCAGAACATACGAGGCGATACAGACATATTAGTGATAGGCCAATATTTACTGATAATATCAGCAAACTGATAAATCAGTCACGACCTTTTTTATATGATGTTTCTGGATTAATATTACTGCTGTATTAATGTGTACGTGGAATTTGGCTGCTGTAGATATTTAAGGTTGAGCTCATTTGAAGTTACACATTGTTAATCTATTAAACTGCCGCTCACATGGGACTGTAATCCATTCATGAATCAGTCTGCAAAGATACAAGGCGTCGCCTCCCACTGTTTCCCCTCCGAGGTGGACGTCTAATTACACTGATCACCCATCGTCAATTATAACAGTGTATTGAGCTGCAAATGAGGAGGCGCACCATGCTGTGTGGAAAACATGACTAACAATGTTAACATTTGAAAACATGTTGGCGGGGGGATTGAATCAAAGAAAGCTCAGTGAAAACTCACGGTGGAAGTAGAATACAAATGAGGACTGAGCTTGAGAGGACATCAAAAGGGAGCAGAGCCCGTGTAGTGCCATAGTGAGGGTTGTTATTTGATAAACTTAGCAGGGGGAGTAAAGCAGAAGAAGTGTGAGCTATGGGAGTGTTTGCTTCCCTGTGGATTTGATTACACTGAGGGAAACAGCACAGGAACAATAGTGTTTGCTGGAGGCTGTCTTAGGTTTGACGGGTTTTCTCAGGTGTGTGTGTGTGTGTGTGTGTGTGTGTTTGCAGGTTAACAGTTGCCTCTGCTCAGCAGTTTGTTTACCGTCGCCGCTTTTCAAAGGTCACGGATCAGAGAACACAAACTCGGAGTGTGTATGTGTGTGGAGAGTTAGAGGGGACGTGTGTTTTTTCAGTGATGTTTGCAGCCACCTCAGCCACCCATTAATGCTCTTCCTCCCTGCGAGCTTGCCGGTTGCCATGGAAACGGCTCTCTGTGCTGCTGCCGCTGGCAGCATCCTATCATTCTCACTCTCTCTCCTCTCCAAAAGATCGCCAAGGTGAGCTGTGAGCTGCTCAGGATCAGCGGGGTCCTTCAGGAGCTGCAGAGGGAGGGGCTGCGCTCAGGGAGTCGATGCAACCAACTGTGGTTCAAGGTGTCAACCTGCACAGATTCAAGCGAAGATTCAAGTCGATCGGGTTGCTCTCTAACTTAACCACTTGCTTCAGGTTGCAACCGCAGGTCAGGGGAGCATCCTTGAAGCAGTGAAACATTGCAGCTGCATGATAAGTGGCAGGATGAGGGTTTTTTCTTGTGGCATTACTGCATGACAACATTTTGAGCAGATTAGCAAACGTTTTTCTCTTTTTATGACTCCTTTAGGAACTTAAAAGCTCCTATAATCAATAATTTTCTATTTAAAATGAATCAAGCTGCATTTTCTCCCCAGCCCTAACAAGGTTTCTAATACCTTTTAGCTCAAATTTTCAGTTTATGACCCACAACTGTATTGTTTTGGTTTAATTTAACTTTATGCCACCAGCTCTGTATTAAACTGACAAAGTTAGTAACAGCTAGACTGTTTCACCCAATGTAGATTTTAAGTATGAGCCGGCCATTGAACATCCCTCTTCTCCTGTTAAACTTTGTTTCTAAAGTCAACCTCATTCTCAACTTTTAAGCCAAAATGGACGAAAAGCTCAGTTAGCACTGAACATTTGAAATTCTTTGACATCTCTGCACCTTTATCTGCTGAAGAGGATCAACTAATAGGATCAAAAGCTCCTGAGCAGCTACTAAAGGAACATTTTTTATCAATGCAAGCGTGTACTGACTGACCCTTTGTTGAAACAGTGTTGTTTAACAGATCGTCATTCTTACCAGCTTGCATTTCTTCACTCACGTCAGGTGGATTTTTCTCAGTAAGACAATGTTCCGAATTTCTTCTCCTCACATCAGCAGTCATCAGTGCTCAGTAGTGCAGAAAGCAAGAGGGAAAGAGAGAGAGAAAGGGGGGTTGAAAGAAAGAAAAAAGAGAACATGTGCTCTCTGCCATCACCACAGATCAGAGACACATTAGAAGTAAGACACATTAGAGGAGCTGAAACGAAGTGAAGCAATCCCCTCGGCCCGACTTCAAAGGCTGCCGGTTTTGGAGAGAAAATAAGGACAACCGTTAAAGATTCAGAACTTCCAAAGTTGTCTGCCACTTCAAGAACACTGTCCCCACATCTGAGGAAGCAAAGGAAAGTGAGAGAGCATTTAAATGAAACAACGACTGATTAAACATGGATCATATGTGGGCTTATTACGAATGTAACAACAATTGGAAACGATGCTGTAAATAAATCTGACCATCTGGGGTTTTACTCAACCTCCAGCTGAGAAAATAAAATGTCTTCCTGTTCTGTTCCTCGCCCGTCACCTCACACGCCCGCTGAGCAATGACAATATTGAGCCTTGCAAACACTATCGCTGCAGGGGGATTTCAGCTTTACCAACAACAAGCATACAAGGCTTAACACATGTTTTTCTTTTGTCTGGGATGCAGCGGATCCTGTTTGGCAGATTTACTGCTCAGGTTTACTGGTGGGAGCTGTTAATTAATGGGGACACCTGTTCTAGATCACCTTCACCTTCCTGTACTTTTAGAGAATGAACGCTGCTCCAGATTCTGGTCATGTGACGGGATATGTTGCTCACACGAGGGTCAGGACATGTGGCGAGGCTTGCAGAGTTTGAAGAAGAAAACAAAAAGAGAGGCTTTTTGTGTCACATTCACGCCAACGCTCTCAGGTGTTCCTACAGCCTGACACTCATATTCATCCATACAAATCCACATATCAGTGGGAGAGGGGACAGCTGGCAGCCCGTCTCCATGACGATGCAGCATCTCCCGCTTGATTGGATCCTCAGTGTGGGGAGCGACCTCTCACTCCTGAGCATGTTTTGTGCTCAGAAGAAACCAGAGCAAGCTTTGATTAAAAGCTCGTTTGAAAACTCAGAAGAAGAAGGAGAAGACTGTTCCAACCAGGAACGACTTCAAACAAGACAGGCAACAAAGTCGGAGGCAGCTTCAGTGTTTGGATGCAACTTCTGAAGATGCCTCCTGTGTGATGTAAGGCAACAGGGGGCCACACACATTAGAGGAAGCATCTGAAGGAGGAAAACAATGCCTCCGCCCAGGAGGATTGTCATTATAATTTATATGCAGATTGAAACTAAAAGGAGAAGACTTTGTTTCTGCAGTGTTGAGGGGTTTCAAAAGGGGCCACTGGAGGTATCTGAAAATAAACCTACTTCACAACTTGCGAGCATCAGATATGTGCAGCAAAGAAGCTTCAAGCCGTTTTCAATTCTTCAACTTGCAGTAGGTCCTGTTTTCTTTGAAGGAGTAACAATGCTCATTATCTCCTAAACAGTGACTGTGCAACCATACAGTAGTTTACCAACTGTAAATTAGGGCACGACCGATATTATCTGCCGATTGGTCAGTTGCAGATATACTGATATGTGTGTATATGTTCTCCGATATGCGCCAATGTTGTAATGGTTTTTTTATCACTGGAAAAAATGCTCCAACGAGTAACTTAAAATGGTGTAATTACATAGTAATACGGCCCATTTTTTAAAAAAAGCTAAAAAGTGAATTGCTCACTGTTCAGTGCTCTGATGTTTGGAGTAAAGTTTGTTAAACTGTAAGATATCCTGCTCCCAGAGGTGGACAATGACGAATTACATTTACTCACGTTGCTGTAATTGAGTAGTTTTTTTGTGTACTTGTACTTTTTGAAGTAGTTTTTAAAATCTGTAATTTTACTTTCACTTAAGTAGGTTTTGTTTGAAGTATTGGACTTCACTACATTTTAAATCACATCCATTACTGAGTGAAAAAAAATGTAGGCCTAATTAAAAAACAAAGAAAAAAAAAGTCACGGCCCGCAAGCAACTGCAGTGAATGATGAGCAGGAGAACAAACTGGCGCTAAATCATGTTGGTAGCCAATAAAACTATCTGATCGCAAACTGGCCAGTTGAAACCCTGACACTGAGACTGGAAAATAAGCCGCGCTGCAGCAGCCACGGGTTTGGAGAGGTGAGCTGAACATAGCTGCACAGCGCAGGAGTTCATTCAGAGATGCAGATTTATTTGGTGCAGTAACAGCAGCAGCACCTGATGAACAATGAGAGGCAGTAGGAGAACGAGAGGGACAGCCGGCCATGATCTGAAAATACGACAATAAACATTTTCATGAGTGTGACACCTCCACTGCTACAGCTCCCTCCTATGGTAACACTGTGCGGTTTTGTTTTAAAAAATTGGCATAGTTATGTTCATTCATTCACTTTATCTATTATCAGAGAAAGAAGAGAAATTCATTTAACATCAAAGGCTAAAAACTAACTAGTAACTACTACTGTACTTTTACATGCAATTGAGTAATATTTCAGAAATGTAACGGTACTTAAAGTTGAGTAAAAATTTTCAGTGCTCTTTCCACCTCTGCCTGGTCCAGTACATATGTTTGTCACAAGTATTTAATAACCACATTCAGCCGTTATCAGATAAGCTGGATATGGGAATTTTCTAGATCACTAATGTCAGTATTGGCCTTGTCTTTGTCCCCAAAAATCTCATATGTGGAAGAAGGTCTTTAACTTTCCAAAACCCAAAACACATGAGCTGAAGCATCAGTAACAAAGGAGGTTTAAAGGTCAATTAGCCTCTGCAGAATTTTTACTAAATAAAGGTCTTCATAACCTTGAAACCAAGGTGAGCTGCTTTTCCTTTGATAGATGATAAAGCACTAATGATATAATAACTCCCAGACTTCGGTTTGGCCTGTGCTCAGCACAGACCTGAGCTGCTTGTGCTGTCCTCCGCTCAGAGATGATTAGATTGTAAATTTGATTCTCAATCAGTTTTATTGTTCTCTCCTCAAGGGACCATCCCCAAACTAGCTTGTCTTTGACACGGGGTAAAATTTTATTTAGCTTTTCAGTAAATCGAATGAGGACTGCCTAATAACCCAGGTTGTCCCAGCAAATAAAATAAAGAGTGGATTCTTCTTTTTTTTTCTTTCGCCGACTCGCCTGAAGTCTGCGGGCTTTACGTCTTTTGAAATGTGGCTTCTGTGTGTGTGCGTTTGTGTGCGCGTGTGTGTGTGTTCTCTGATGGAGGAGCGAGGTCTGTCTGCCGCCGCACAGCCACTTTCATTCCCTTCATGTCTCAGATGAGGTGCATTGGGATTCCAATCTTGTAACCCTTGTTCCTGCCGTATCGCTCTTCACTCCCTCCCCGCTCCGCCTTTTCATTTCAATCCACACCTGAGCATGACACATGAGTGACTCACACACACACACACACACACACACACACACACACACACACCAAGGTATCCTATAATATTAATTTCTCTTTCAGTTCTTTCTTGATATCTAATGATTCTAATATTCTCATCTTCATTCCTCATTGTTTTCCTGTCACGTTACACACCCTGATCTTGCAACACCATGCAGCCACTAATGTTATTTTAAGCCTGAGCTGCGCAGATCAGTCACCTTTCTTCTCTACTATTTTTTCCTCACTTCCTGTCCTGTTGTCTTTATTCTTTTTTCCCGTCCTCTTCAATCTTGTCTCTCTATACTCAGTCTTTGCTTTATCTTCCCTCCTTTCCCCTCCTTATCATGCACACTGTCATCAGAAACATGCTGTTGGTTGCTGCGGGAGGTGAAGAGGGAAAGAAAGCGGGCATGCAAATGGGTTTTTTGTTTCAGCTTGTGTGCTGGCATGCATACAGAAGGACCCTGAGTGACCTCAGACTGTGTTTAAATCAGAGGGAATTGTTGAGGATGTGTAGAGCATAATAGAGCAGATGGTAACAGTTGAAAACAATAGCCAGCATGTCTCCTCCCGTTTTAGATTTCAGCACTACAGTGAATGGACAGCTCCTCCTGAGGATTACAGTGTTAGCGGGGAAGTTTAGCTTGTTGCTAATCTAAATTCAGTCATATTTTGGCAGCTGGAGCAGCCGAAATCCTGCATTATTTATGTGCTCAATTTTTCCTAATTTTGTGTATCATGCAACATGTGCAACATAAAGCCTGGGAGTGCTGGGACTTCAGAGCAGCCCATTAATCTGCTGTGCAGGCGGTCGATAGCACAGACAAAGCCCGTGAATCAGTGGACCTCGTACAAGAGGTGTTAATGAGGACAGGGGTATGCAGCAGGATTCATGTTGCAAATCATGCTCCTTTTTCCTCTGCCTTATCTCTCCACACACACACACACACACACACACACATATGCTCAGTCCTCTGTGGAGCAGAAGGGATCAGGGCAGTGGGGTGGAGACAGAGAGGAGATGGTATTTTGTCCTCATACCGTCTTGCAGCTGCCAGTTTCTGCCCCAATTAACTCCCATTAATATCATTTGCCGTGGTCCACCTTGATGCTGATGTGTAGTGCATACACTATAAGCTCTCTGTCTCAGACTCTTTCTCCAGCCAGCCTCATGCACATAAACACTGTCACACCTGCACACGCACTCACTCTCCCTCTATGACCGTGATGTTTAAACGAACATGAATTTCACAACTAGACAGCTACAGCTGGGCCTGTGAAATGCTCCATAATGAGCGGCTTGATGCCTGTATCTGTGTGTGTAATAGCATGTGGTGATCGGACACAGAGGTCTAGATTATGACACCTCCTCTCATTGTCCTCGGTGTTGCTGCCAACAGCTGTCAGCTGGAGACCTTCAAGGAGAGAGGAAGTGTGTGTTTAGTGTGTTTTAAGAGAGAGAAATCAAGGACGTTCGTGATCATTATTGGATCTTTGAGAAACTTTTTAATGGCAAACTTTGCTCTGACCTCCATGTGGAAAGACAATAACCCTTCCTCAGACACTTTTTACATCTGAAACTGTTGCTTATTAGCCTTTTATTCTAAAAAATATCGCAAAATAGTTGTAAAAAATACCTGATAGTTTACCTGATAAATTCATTAAAGAGCAATTTCAAAATCTTGTTTCTAATGACCAGCAGTCATGCAGAGGGGTACTCCAGTTTGTGTCAGCACTCTGTGCACAGACATCACTGCTGGGTGTGGTCACAGCTTTGGTAGATTTAACAGTTTATCTACAAATTCAGCTTTACTTTAGTCGAGTTCAGTATAAAAACACTGTCTTACATTTGTTATTTGGCAGTGATGTTGAGTGGGCGTCGTTATTGTAACAGGAGCAAAGAAGGAAATCAGGTGACATATTATAAAGAGCAACAAAGCTCACATAGACAGGATGTCTCTGTTTGTGTCCCTCGCGAAACTTAAAGTCAACATTTACCTATTTTGACTTTAAACAGATTTATGTCATGTATGCAAACCTATGAATGAATATTTCAACATCAATATGTGTAAAAATGATTATCTCTTTGTTGTGTATTTTGTTGAGTTGTGTGGACTAACATCATCCCAAATGTTTCCAACACTGTTCAAACTCAAGAACGCTGTCATTTTATTCAAGGTAACGACACGTTCAAGTTTGTTGCCCGTTGCTAACTTCTGAGACGATACCAGTCATAAAGTAACATGAATAAAACTTTATTACTTCTTCTGTGAACTTCTCTCCCTGAGTCTGTCAGATACATTTTCATCTGCAATGGCTTTTTAACAATAAAATAAACAAATCCCATAATCCTACTACTTCATAACATCATTAAAGAATGTACTTTGATGTCCTTGTTTTGATTGAGA
>JAQFJA010000015.1:14660687-14673377 GCA_029874485.1 Naso brachycentron
GGGGGGGGCGGGGGGGGAGCAGCTGAGCTCTGATAGTGCACGCTGTGGGGAAGAGTCTGCATCAGGGGCTGAGAACCAGGAGGGTAAGGGGGTGTGACAGTGGGTTTGAACCCCGGGAAAGGTCCAGCAGGCGAGGGGCTCTGGCTGGGAAAATATGCCGTGGAGGCCGGGGGTGCTGGTGGAGGAGGGGGAGGCGGTGGTGGAGCACTTTGTGTGTTGTACTGAGGGAAAGGAGATGGGCCAGACTGAGCCTGGGGCTGTGGTTGGTTTTGAGGCTGTGCAGAGAACAGCGCCCTCTGGCTGCGATAAGGTGAGCCCTGAGGCTGAGGCTTGGGAGAGTGGAGGAGGGGGGCTCCGGGGTAGTGGACAGGAGAGGAGGGTAACGGGGTTTGATGTAGCTTTGTGGGGGTCAGAGGTGCCGGCTTAGGTCCTGCAGGCTTGCTCGGTGGCTGGCTGGTTGGATTTGGCGTCCGAGGCTGACTGTCCCCGTCTTCCTCCTTCACTGACCGGCTGGAAGGCTGGGCAAGAGGACCAGGAGAGCACGGCTGGATGGAAACAGAGAGGGACAGTTATCCACAGGATAACAACCGACCAAGACGAGTCAGATCTCCTTAATGTAGGTCATGTTAACTTACTGTGTGGGTTGGGGTCTTTTGAAGACTTGGAGATGGGCAATCTCTCAGTGCAGGTGTATCTCCACCTTCAGTCTCACCATCTAAACCAGAGGCAAAACAGTATTAGAAAAACATAAAAATGTTGACGTAAAAACTTCTTGAAAGAAATTATTCAACCATTTAGGAAATAAAATGTTATCTCAACTGTTTAATCTGTTCAAAAAACTGCAAAAAACCCAGAAAGCTGACATTTTACAGGTTATGTGCTTGACAAACTTAGCCCTTCTATCCGGCTACCAACTTTTATGCTAAGCTAAGCTAACCCTTTCATGGCCTCAGCTTTATATCAACGGGCAGATTCCTGAGCGAAATCTATTGTCATCCAACTTTCAGCCAGACGTCAAACATGTTTATTTCACAAACTGTCAATCTATTCCTTTAATGCACATAGTTGAGTCAGTGTCACTGTCCATACCAGTGTCTTTGTCTTTGCTGAGCAGCAGAGCTCTGTGGTAGCTGCGTTCCCGCGCCTGCTCTACAGATGTGGACGACGTCCTTAAAAGAAAATATCAAAAAACATTTCATTATCAGATTCTATTCCCTCACAGCATAAAACAAAGCAAAAATAAAATACAAAAACTTGCATGACTAAACTAGATAATAACAAAGGATCCATATTTTTTAAGTAAAAGTAGGTTTGATGGTGCGTACCACTGTCCTTCTCCTCCTTCCTTCTCCCCTTTCTCTCCAGGCGTCTCTGCCTCCTCACTTGTCTGGGGCTCTTTTACCACAGTGGTGTTGGTGTTGCAGAGAGCTGTGGGGGCAGGGGGCAGAGGAGGTTCACTGGTGGTCTCTAGCGCAACAGGGAAGGCGTCCACGGAGAGAGGCGGCACGGTGGAAACAGGAGAGCTGCACTCAGTCTTGGAGCCGCTGCGACGAGCCTCACGCTGGCGCTTCCTGTATTCTAGCAGGGAAACCTGGGCAGAACAAAGAGCCTGTCTTACTTTAACCAGTAGAGGGCAGCATTAAGACAGTAACTGACGTGAGTGATGCATCTCTTGAGATCATTAAATTCACACTGTGGAGAGAGGATGTGACAGACTATAAGCCTATCTCTCTTTTTAATAGGAATATATCAAAGAAAAAGTTGATAAGAAATATTACTGTTGCAGCCCTAGGTAAGAGGCAAAAGGCAGCTTGACAAGCAAGTAAACGGGCTCGCTCACCTTTTTCTTCTGTGGGGGGTTCTGCGCCGAGCCTCCTCCTTCACCGCTGCCGTCCCCATTCAGAGAGCGTGAGAAGCCGAGTGAACCTGCCTCCTCAGAGCAGGAGTAAAAGAGCTGCCCCTGGCCTTCACTGAAGGGGGGCTGAGAGCCAACCAATGACCCCGTCCCTGCTGTGGACCCAGCTGCAGCTCCAGCTGCGGCTTCAGGCCTGAACGGGGCTGTTAGAGGCTCCAGGGTGTGTGAGGGGGTGAGGTCCCTTAAGTTTGAGTTGACTGGAGAGAAGTTCAGTCCAGCTGGTCCAGTCGGGCCTCTGTCTGGGCTTTTTATCCAGCCAGGAAAAGAGGAAGCGCACGTTTCTGCTGAGGAGGAAGCCTCACCACCTGCTTCTACAACCCCTCCATCAGCCCTGTCTTCCCCACAGTCCACAGAGTCAGCAGCTGGATGCTGTGGACTCTCAGGAACCGACACCTTGGCTTCTGTCAAGAGTCCGTCTGAACTGGGAGCCCTGACACAGGGAGAGGAGACCAACGAAGGAGCACGATCAGCCTAGGAAAGGGGAGAGGACTTAATGTCAGTGGATTGTCAGATAAGCCCTCATAAAAAGCAGTCAAGAAAAAGAGAGGAGTAACATCAACAATGTACCCATAACATGAGAGGGCAGACATGATTTTTCCTGCGTATTAATCAAAAATTGGAGTATTGCTGCATCCTTTACTCACTTCTTGTACACTGGGTTTCCGGCTGACCTCTGGAGAGCTTTCCACTGAAGATTCACTCTGTGAAACAAGGAACAGATTTAGCCACTCCCATTCCTTCTGTCACATAAAATACATCCAACCTTTGCAGGAGTTTCCAGCCTTACCTCCACAGGGGCGTTAAGTGTTTGTGTTGGGGTGCTGGGCTGAGGCTCTGTACTTGGCTCCTCCATTCGGGGACGCGGTGGAGTGGCCATTATGATTGGGGTGGAAGGTGTCTCTGATTGGTCTGTCCTTGTTGGTGTGGCACAAGGGGAGCCGTAGGGTGTCGAGCTCTCAGACATACAGGCATCTAACGGACTCAACCGCCGCTTTTTAAAAGGTGTGGGCAACTCTGCAGTAAGAAATATGGGGTTTGCTTTAACTCAACATTTCATCCAAAATAGTGCAACTACAGGATAATATGATGGCTTGATGCTCTCTTATGATTTTAGTGTTTGTTTTCTTGTTAAATCATTTTGAAATGTATGTTGGCAGAAAGGTCAATGTTAAACCAGACTGAGGGCTGGCTAAGTAGTTCTCACAAAAACCTACCTGGTATTGAGCAGGTGCCATTGTAGGGTAGAGGGCTGTCAGAGTCTCCATTAATGGAGGGACTTAAAGGACCCTCACAGGGCATGAGGAGGCTTGGTCGTCTGGCTGGGCTGGTGGATCCCTCCTCCTCTAGAGCCTGTTTTAACCATCGCTGTAAGAAAGACAGAAGCAGCTAAATAAAAGCAGCTGCTGACAGCCTTGTCTGTTTTGATACTAGAGACATTTTCTTCATGGTTGCAGGACATTGAATGAGTTAAGCACACTGAAAAACATTTGCTACAGTCATGGAGTCAAAGCTAATGGAAAGACAGTGTCACCCTGGGAGAGCTTAATCACTTCTAATTTAAGGACAGATCCATATGACCACCCATAACGGTTTGAATGTACATTTTTTTTCCATAACTATCGAAGCCTAACAGGATGATTGCTAAAGCAGAACTCTGTACCTTCTTGCAGGAGCCGGTGGTTGGCGGAGTTTCTGGCAGTTCTCTGGATCGCCGTCTCCCAGTGGGAACTCCAGGAGTTGTGGGGCTGCGGTTTGCCAGGAATGGGGACGAGAAGCGGACGTAGTGCTTGGGCGTGCTGTAGACCTGTGGAGAGCACGCCATGCCTGGGAGGGCATTTAGCTGCGTGGCGAGTACTTCAGGGTCACTGCTTATTCTCAGCGGCCTCTCTGGGGCTGGCTCTGGGGTCCGTACAGCACCACGGTCCTGCTGCTTCTCTCCCACCCACTCACTCACAAAGTGCTGTTGAGAAGAGTTGGAATATGTAAGAACCCTGATAAAAACAAAAACCACACAATCGCTCAGTAACTGCTGTTGTTATGCAGAAATAATGCTTCAGCCACACCTTTTTAGTTTTAAAGTTCTTGCTCCCCGTGCGGTTTCTGTCAGGTGCAGGTGAGCTGCTGTGCGGTGGGCTGGTGTCCGGCGCTTGGGTAGAAATAGCTTCCGGCTCTGGTGCAGTGGGCGTCTCTCCTTCTGGGGCTTCATTGGTCAGAGGCTCCACTGTCTCAACTGGAGAGCCAGGGGGCAGGTCAGAGCAGGCACTGATGGTGCGAGCTCGCCGGCGCTGTTGGCCAATATGCGTGCGGTTCCTGGAGAAACTTTTCCTGTTCCTTGAGCCTTTGACCTTGGCTGGCTTCAATCCTGGCTCTTCCTTCACCTCCAGAAGTGGCTATGAAAAATTCAGTAGAGTATGTTAATTTATTAAAAATGATGCAAAGTAAAAAATGTGTCTCTCTGTACTGTCTACTCTCAACACTGATCCACTTCTTCAAAATAGACTCTTTGGTGGAGGCTAAGACACAAATAGCTTGAAAATGGGCCTGACCTCTGTAGTCCAATCCAGTTTTTGTACCTGTGCTCTCACCTGCATGACAGCTGGAGAATCTGCCGTCTCCGGTGTGGCTGGAGGCTCCTCCTTGATGTCACTGCGGCCTCCGACCTCTGACTTGATGCTACCAATTCTTTCCAGGGCCTGTTCCCTGCGTTTCTCTCTCTTCTCCATTCGGGCAAAGGCTTGCAGGATGGCCTCCATCTTCCTTTCCTCTCGTGTCTACAGAGGGATACACGTGGGGTTTGGAGGAGGGTTGACGGAGAAGAAGAGGGAGGACAAGCTTTATTCCATGGAGTACTACTCTCCGGCAGAGCCCCAGAGGTAGCGATACAATGGGTTAATGTGTGCTACACAGCGAAAGCCAGTCTAGCTGAGTGCAGAGTGCCGAGTAGAGAAAGAAAGGCATAACAGTGACCCGTCCCTTTCACAATAAGACAAAATTTAAAAAAAAAAAAAAAACAGGAGAGAGGATCAGACAGGAGCAACAGGAAAAAAGTTGTGAGGATCTAAATGTTTAATGCGCTGTATTTATACAGCGCTTTTCTACCTTAACAGACACAGCGCTTTAAAATTAAACCCTGACAAACCAGGAAGTTGTAATATCATGTCTTATGTGTTTCTGTGTTTGTGTTTATAGTTGAGCCATTATTTTCCCAAGCTCTTCCTCCACCAAAAAACCCAAACAAAGTTCCACCTATAGCCAGAACACCACCAAACATTTTCATTCCACGAAACATTCTGAAACAATAGACATATTGCCGCGCAGTTCAGGCTGAAGACAGGTGTCTGCAAAGACGGACAGTTAGTACGCTTGTAAGTCAGTCACCTCTGGGAGATTTGGGGGTGGGGAGGCTAGTAGATGGGTGGTGTGGGGTTGGCTATGTACGGGTCAAGTTTACCTCCTTGGGTTTCAGTCCCTTCCAGCTGGAAGCCGCCCCTACAGGGAGATGGGACTGCTCCGCTGGGCTGGCCTGAATGTTCAATAAAGAGACATCCCAGTTTAGAAGAGAAATGTCCCCACTAAAACAAGGCTTCACAAACACTGGACAGAGCTAGAATAGTGACTCCTGATCTTCTGGTGGTAAAAAATAGGCCTGTGTCAGGAACTGTAGGTGTATGACAGACTGGACTT
This sequence comes from Naso brachycentron, assembly GCA_029874485.1. Taxonomy (NCBI): domain Eukaryota; kingdom Metazoa; phylum Chordata; class Actinopteri; order Acanthuriformes; family Acanthuridae; genus Naso; species Naso brachycentron. Next base: position 14,666,287 of record JAQFJA010000015.1, read on the forward strand.
TGTAATGTCCCACGCATAGGACGCTGGTAACAATGGGCTATTTAAGTAATGCATAAATGACAACACCAAATGTCCAGTGCTAAGGTAACTTTTTTCTACACCACTTCAACTATTTTCCTTCTTTGAGATAAATTCACTCTGTTTATTGTACAATACCGTTTTGGAGTGTTATGCGAATCCCAAACGGTGGTCATGGATCACAATGAGACACGTCCACCAGCAACAGATAAAGAGCTCTGGTGAATTTAGGACCAAATTCTCATATTGTAACTACTGTTCCAACCTACGTCTAGAAAATCAACCACCACAAGAAGATATAAAATGTTGCAAATACACTGGGCAGCATTTCCTGAGCAGCATTTCTGAATAAATTTAAGAGGTAAAAATAAACTAACACGTGTATGAAAAAGACAGATTACTTTCCTCTGTTAACCGGTGACTCTAAATTGTCTGTAGGTGTGAACGGGAGTGTAAATGGCTGTTTTCTCTCTGTTACAGCCCTGTAGATGTACTCTGCCTCTTAACCAATATTAGGTCAGGTTGATTTCAGCCCCACCTCAACCCAAAAGGATATACATAAATGGCTTAATCATAAATAGATGGAATGAATGGATGTATAAAACAACTTCAACTTAACTTTCAGGCAAAACACTGGGCACAGACTTGATGCACAAAATGCAACAAGTTAACCAAAATTTAGTCTACACAAGCAAGACATAACACAAGCTGCTCCTTTGCCTTTTCAAACAATACAGGCCCTTGTTTAAGTAGGCAGGGTATCATGCCAACACACACCGGTGTTATCTCCCCTGCACCTTGTTGTGGCAAGGGTTCACAACACCCACATGCATCGACAGTATTACGTTAGTGATCATCAGTTTGTGAATGCACACGTCTTTGCTTGAGCAGCACAGCTCTCTCTCCTGGGCTACATTCCATAGAAAGCAGCCTATTGGATCTCCCAAAGTCAATATGGCCCTGGCAACAAGGCTCTACCCTCTGCAGCCCCTCCTCCCCCTCTTCCACCATCTATCCCACTCTGGCCGATTAGCAGAGCTGTATGTGGCCAAAGATGAGTCAGCACTTTGCACCTTGGGTCCACCGTGTGAAATGAAGCTGACTGCAGGGTAATTTCCACAGTGTGCGTGTGTGTGTGTGTTGCTGTGTAGTGTAACATGCCTCCGTGTGTGTGTGTGCGTGTTGTGTTTGATCCCATCTCTCAGGGACATGAGGCTGTATGGCCGCGAAGAGTGGTTAAACCATTCATTGGTCATGCCAGACTCCCAGTCGCAATGATGGTAAAAAGAGAACTATAGTCAAACTATCATGTACACTGGGGAAATTTCTGTTTGCAAGACAACACTTTATACTGGTTTGGTCCTTCTGACAGGAGACAGTGTTGCAATCAGGCATGTGGCACTGAAGGCCTATTAAATGTCTCATATGCTGGAGAGAAAAGAAGGCAACAAATGAGGAAAACAAATGTCACTGCATAAAGACAGACACGAATAAAGCTGAAGTGCTGTGAAAAAGAGGGAAATCAAAGCTGAAGGAAGGAGAAAAAGATAAGACTGGGCAAAACAGCAAAAGGGGCACTGACAGTGGTTGGGAGCACAAGCAGCAGATGAGTGATGAAGAAGAGGGTTGTTTAATGGAAGGGAGGTAAGAGGACAGCTGCTCCTATCAAAGCCATAGCACCCTCAGCAGACAAATAGTTAAGTCCACACCCAGACCAACAGGGGACAGTTTTATTTTTATTTTCGCTCTTTCTGCTGGGCGGCTGCATGGCAGAAAAAATAAAAAGCTGTAGCCCCTAGCTTGGCACACTTACCATCTTCCTCCTCCTCTCTGCAATCTGCTCCTCTGACTCCATCTCTACTTCATTGCTAACGGAGGTTTTGTCTTCTAGATCCTCATATAACTCAGGATCCTGTAAGAGGAGGGGAGAGCGGGTATGGCGCTTTATCATGGCTGATCAGTCAGTCTGGCTACAGACTAGAGGGAGACAGGTAAGAGTGGAGGAGAGGGGAGGTGAGGGAGAGAGGAAGGGCAGGGGGAGTAATCTGAAACATACGAGGGAGGTAACTCCTCGCTTTTAGTGGTCAATCTGTGCACAAGACACACCTGTCAGAACTCATCTTGGGCCTAACAGGGAGCCCTGTTGTTTGTAAACACTGATCACAAAAACTGTTTACTCCAAACTGTTCCAGCACCCTCTTACTAAATGAACTGTTTATCAGCTGATGGACTGTTCCCTGCCTTCAGTGTGAGCATATCTCTGTAACAGTGATGAGTTTCAGTCATTTTATCTCCTTTCTTAGTATTCTCATCCCACCACAGGTGAATGCTTAGAGGGACTATGGGAAAGAGAGGGAACCAAAGAGGATGTATAGTAACAAAGAGTGACTATGGAAAACACATGCATTTAACATTTCACAAGAACAAACATAATTGCATGCATGGACCACGAGGGCAAATGTAAATAAACAAACAAAAAAAAATGCTACAAGTCTAGACATGTAACAGGTGAGCAGTAAAGTGTTAAAGAGGGGGGAAAATGGGTGCATTTAGGATCACGTTCAAAAAGAATATATTCTTGCCTGGTTGTTTGAGATGGAGAGACGGAGAGGAGAGAGTTTCCTCTGTTTGCCGTCGTTGACACTCTTGCCCTTCCCCTCCCCGTCCAGACCCACGTTCTGGTTCTGGCCCTGGTCGTCCCGAACCGTTTCCTTGTCCTTGCGACTCCCCCTGCGCCGGCCTCCAGAGCCCAGGTTCTCAGTGGGCTCTAGGTTGTGCTTGAGCACCGGGCACTCCTGGTTCCCCTTCACGCAGGCACAGTCCACCTTGTATTTACTACAAACAATAAAAGAAACAGAAAACAAAATATTGAGCAAATGCAAAAGGAATTTGCCTTGTTACTGTGTTACCAAACTAACTCCTTCTAACTCACCAGCTGCCATAGTCAAAATCAAAACCGATGGTGATTTCTGTGCCCTTGGTGATAGGCCTCAGTGAGTAAATGTATAAATGCAGCATGCCGTCCTCGATGACGTGCCGCACCTGAAAGAGGTTAAGCCTAACATTAGGGCCGACTTAATCAATATGGACAAAATCATCTATTCATCTGTTTTGTAGTGCATCCTTACCTCAGAATTAGGGGTGCAGGAGCGACGGATGAAGCGTGCTTCGTTGCCAAAGCTGCGAGCGTCCACGCACATCTCGAATCCGTCAAACTTAGAATAAAATAACACAAACGGGTATGGCCTACAAAGGGAAACAAGTGAGGTCAATACATGTGTCTGTCATCCACTGGAAAAACACCCAATGTAGGGAACTACACTGCAAGGAGATCCATCCCACGTTCCCACAGCACTTAATATCAATTAATTTTTTTCACCGGTGAAATAAAACGCAGCAAGATTCAATTTGCATTCATAAGAAACAAATCAGAGGAGACCAGCATCCTGACCTCTTGAAGAAGTATCCGTTGGCCTCAAACTGCTGTCGAAGCATGAATTTTCCCCTGTACTCAATGATGAGGGAGTCTGGGGCCAAGTCTCGCACCGCCTTGAGGATCTTCTTGTTCTTCTGAACTTGACTCTGAAAGAGAGACAGTCAGACGGATATGAGTACAGACCAGCCCACACACTGAAGTTTCCCTCCAGACACAATTTAAAATACTCTGCTATGATTAATACTGTTTAACAAGGATTTCCCACATAGAAAAGTTAAAAGAAAAATCTGAGGAGCAGCTGGAGGCAATCATGATGGCTAACATTAGAGAGCACATTAGGGAGAATCAGCCTATTTGAGCTTTTGTCAGTTTTTGGTAAATTGTGGAAGGAAGCTGTGGGTATGGTTTCCGTCCAAAAACTGCACACTCCACTGTATGCTAATGTAAACTTTTGCTCTCTATACACACAACTGACTTTCGAATGTGTGGCCAAATCTAGCTTGCCTGTGGTATGTTTGAATGTCAATTTTTCGAGAACTTTTGAGAAGTCTTTCTCCCTCAGTAGAAGATTGTGAAATCACCTCTATAGTGCTAAACTTTGCACAGGGACCTTATACTAAATTCGAGAGACAAAGCTATGCTGGTAGAGGGACAATTCCCTATATCTAAGAATCTAGTCAGACAAGGTGTACAAAAATGCGTAGAAGGTAAATCTGGTTATCCAACTTTATTGTACAGACTGTATGTAGGTTTGTACCTCGACGGGGGGTTTGAAAGAGGCAGGGTGCGTGTTGTACGCCAGGCTCTTGCCATCACCCTGCTCTTTAACACGCAACAGGTCCTGGACATCCTCACTGTACTGATTGCTGCTGGCCTCCTCATAACGCTCCATCCACGTCTTGATCTTGTTCTCCCACAGAGACGGGTGCTCTGTTGGCTCTTGCTCTCGAGCGGCACCCTGAGAAAACAAAAAACAAAAAACAGTGCAGTTGTTATGGTACATGTGGTGATATGTAGGACAAGTGCAGGACTCTGTGCAGTGTTGCTTCTGTGAGCTTACCTTTACTCTGGAGGATTTTCTGGATCCCTCTCGGAAGGCCTGCCAAAGAGGTAAAGAAATTGAAACTTTAATGTTTATTGAAGATTAAACACGAGACGTAAGTGCTTTGACTAGTTTCATTATAAATTAATTAGTCAAACCTGACCTTCTTAGCTCTGGCAGAGGATGCCGGAGGCTCTTTATCACCACTCTTTTTGCGTTTTTTATCAGCCTGCTTATTGCCAAGGCGCCCGGTAGTCAGGGTGATGGTGGTAGGCGTGTGTTGGAAAGTGGAGTAGAGTTCTAGCGGCACCTCATCTCCACTCTCTGTAGCACTGGTGTCCCCATCTGAATAAGCAAACAAATTAGTCAAATGAGGGGGGCATGGAACAAAGCTAGGAAAAGAAGATAAAGCTGCTGCAAGCACAGTAAAGCGAGATGAAGCGTTGCAGATTACAAAAATTTTGTTTTCTCCTTGTCCAGCAGGTGTCAGTGTGTCCCAGGCTCAGGCTGAGTGAATTTGGCTGGCCTGCAGGAGGAGGCGGCAGCACCCTGACACAGCCTACAACCTGCTGTGATCACCAACAAGCTGGCCATTTACTGCAGCAAGAAGATACTAAAAGCAGAACTGAAAGATCTATCTATGAACTCTTGTAGAAAACTTATCATCTCATAACTTTCACAGGGGAATGCCACTCACAGAATGGCAACCTGCTCGTTGTATTTTATGCAAGTTTGCGTCAATATACTGAAATTGTGTTGTGATTTTTGAAGGCATACTAAAACTTTAGGGTCCTAACAAACTTCATCAAGAATAGGAGCTGTATATCCCAACTTGCTTACCAGACAAGCATTCCCGTTTCCTGGTCTGCAGCAGGATGGCCCTCTCTCTATCCAGATGTCGTGGTTGGCAGCGTTCACACAGGTAGGTCTCAGGAATGTTCTGCCTGTCGATGCCCATGCAGTCTATATGCTGCCAGGCACTGACACATTAATCAGAGCAGAAGAGTTTTTAATTATGTTAAAATCAGTTTGAATTTCCTTTAGTGTTTATAAGTTTGGTCCACAGAAAGAACGGAGGACTGACTCATCCACCAATGAAGCATAAAAAAATACCAGGTAATCAACTGTTACCTGCACTTGTCACAGCAGATCATGTAGCCGTCATCGTGGGTGAAGCCACAGATGCAGCGGGTGATGTCAGCCCCGTAGCTGCCATCCTCTGAGGTGCTGAGTGTTGTGCCCCTGGATGCTTCGTCCTGGCCCCCTGGAACAAACAACCCCCCCTCTCCTTGTCGGATCAACATGGAGGGGGGAGGGGAGGCCGGGGGCGTAGGTGGGGGCCGCGCCCCATAGTTATGGTCCTGATGAAAACATGGAGGAGGGGGATCAAGTTTAGGTAAATGACAGTTTCACACTGTGAAAGTGTTATGTAGCCGTTTTTGACAAATCAACCATTTGGTCAATACAACATCTGACGACTGTTCAGAAATTACCTAAGTTGGTATCATCAAATGTCTAATTTTATCTGAACAAGAGTCTAAAAATGAAAAAATGTTAAAGTTTACCATAATGTAAGACATGATCACATCTGAGAAGCAATCAAATGTTGTTTTTATGTTTGCTTAAACAACTACTGAAATAAAGACTGATCAACATGGTTGCTCTGACTTCCTACTTACAGAAAGAGGAAGCCAATTCATTACATTACATTACATTGTTTAATATCTGCCTAAATGAAGGTTAGTCACACTGCACTCGCGATTAAAAAAAACAAAAACAAAAAAACAGGGGGGTGGGCTGTTTCAGGCTCATTGTATGCATGTCATTTGTAACAGAGTGACAGGGAGCAGAGTGAGTGTACTCACAGCGTAAGGCAGGCCAATGTAACTGTGGGAATGGTGAGAACTGCTGCTGTAGATCTGGTGTGGGTAGCTGGACTTCTCCACCACCACAGGGCTGGCCTCCACCGATTCTGGTCTGCTGGGCCGCAACACAAACCAAAAACACACATTATTGTTTACTAAAAAACTTAGATAACAAGTATACACAGCGTTATTGTTTCCCTAAAACAGAGTGAGGAAGTGTGTGTGCGTCAGTATTCTTAGCAGGGAAGTCAAGGGAGAAAAGAAAAGGGAGATATAATGGCAAGGAAATACAGAGGGGGCAGGGCAGTAATAGACACGTACGTTACTTTTAGTAGTATTTTCATTTTAGGATACTTCGTATTTCTACTGAACTCCATTTCAGGAGTAAATATCAAACTTTTCATTGCAAATTATCACACTTATCCCAGATACTTTTTAGATTTTACATAAATAAACATTTATTAAGCTAAAAAAAAAAGTATTAAAAACTGAACTGGTGGTTTCCAGCGTTTTTTGGCTTTTTTGGTGTGTAGTTTGTGTAGTTTGGCCCCTTGTCCCATTTAAAGATGTACGTGAGAAGATCTTAACTTATCGGATGTTTCCATGAAAATATTGAAAATTATTATTTCAAAACTAAAACAATGTATACAAATGTGTGTAGCAAAGCCCTTTTTCCCCAACTTTTCTACTACTTATCTGTATGCAAAACAAATATCATGACCCCTCAGAT
>JAQFJA010000015.1:14673457-14692135 GCA_029874485.1 Naso brachycentron
TATGTTGGGCAACACTGGACTTAACTAAATAACAAAAGTAGTTAAAACTCTACCAACTGCTGTTTTTATTCAAATAGTATTTGTTAAATGGGCCATTTTCTTGTAGAAAGAGTATTTTTACTTTTAGTACTTTGAATTAATTTTGCTGGTAATACTTTTACTAAAGTAGGACTTTGAACGCAGCTCTGTGCCTGCTGCCATGTCACCTTAGCTGGAAACTCAGGCCTGAGAATCAGACAAATAACACCCATATTTATATCAAAATAAACAACATTTGTAATCCTGAACCCACATCTACAAGGCACACAATCATTCCAAACGTGCTGTCACTCAACAACACAAAACAACCGCACAACTACAGAGCTTATTCATACCAAACCAGTTAATCCACTTTCCTACGGACCACAATGCAGTTAAGGAGAGAGAGCCTGTTTGGCCGTTTGAGACCAACCCACCCTTATTATGACATGATTAATCTATTCTTCAGTTGCTGAGGGGGTGGCTCTACAGGGAGAGGGAAGTGGAACTGGCAAAACGGATGGCATGGGACAAGATAGTCAGGCTCTAAAGCGGGAAGAAATGAGAGAGGGTAATCTGAGGAGAGACTGAGCGCTACAAGACAAGCAGGAGGTGAAGGTAAGGCGCGGTAGCTGTTCATGTGATAGTCATATATCCACATTTGTTAATGATTCAATCATGCGAAGAAATCATTTGATCCTCCGTTTCTTTTTTTTTTTTAGTTTTTACAGAGTTCTGTCTAGAGTACTGCTCCAAGGTCAGAGACAAGCACCATAAAGAAGTGTGGGTATGAGCCTGTTTCCTTCTCTGTCATCTCGACAATAAAAGTACATCTTGCACCAATTTATTCCATGAGACTACATCTAAAAAGTTTCTGTGAACAAGAAAAAATACAGAGAAGAGCTCATCAAGCATACTGGACAGCCTGTCATGTATACTGAAAAGGACGGGTACAAAAGACTAAAAAGTTATGGAGAATCTGAGCAAGCCATGTGGCATTTCTGTCCATGTAAAACGTTTTAGCCTTGATTACTAAGACTCCATAACACAATCTGTTATTAGTACAGTGAAAAGAACCAGCAAGTACTAATGAAGCATGTGTTCTTCTAAATTTAAAAAAGAGAAACACATTTCTATCCTCCCTTACTTTCATTTAATCTCTGTCCCTTTCGAAGTGAGTCCTAATAAAGTTGCGATACGGTACCTGTGGGAGACCTTCTCAGCCTATTGCTCTTGCTGCATGCCGTAAGAGCAATGTGCAACACTTCCTGTGTGTGTTACTGCTCAAGTATTCACTGTCAAAGTGAAAACGTAAGTGCATACATGAGGTCTGGAGGCGGAACCAGAGTAAGGTGTGTGTGCGTTATTGAGCGTGTGTGCACAACAGATTAACTGCCAGATGGATGAATTTGTCTAAACGTTCAAGTGTGCAGAGAGAGTCTGACTTATGAGATAGTGGGAGGAGAATTTAAAATCCTACTCAATAGAGTGCAGTACTCTGACCAACTTTTCTCCTATTAATGATTACCAAGAAAGTCCACACAATAGCCAGGGCATATGTCATTCAGCGTGGGGAATTCTATTGTAGATTTAAGAGAAACAATCAGGCTTTTCCCATCCATTTGACCTACCAGGAAATCAGCGAGAGGGACAGGGACAGAGGAGACACACAACACAACGGCAGTGACACGGTCAAAGGCAGACAGAAGGCAAACAAGTGAGCAGCCTGTTCAGTGGGAAGGAAGTAAGCATGTTTGCTTGTATGTGTGCATAGCTGGACGGTTTGTACCATTCATGTTTTCTTGGACATGAAAAGGAGGGAAGAGAGAGTTGGAGTACACCTAAGTGGGAGGGTTGCAACAGTCAATCAGTCATTATCTGACTTGAACATAAACAGCTAAGGCCTCAACGCGCACATAAGGAGACCATGGGTGAGAGAAAGACAGTGAATACAGAATTTTTTAGAACTTGGAAGTTTAAATTAAGGTAGCAGCTAGGTTTGTACTGTTCCTAAGGCATAAATGTCCACATATTTAACATGAAACAGAAGTCATTTATAATGCAAACACCTGCTGAAAGAGGGTGAAGAGGCAGAGTGGACAAGCATGGAGAATGGAGAGATCAACAGCAGGAGAGAAAAAGAGCAGCGCTGAACAGCCAGAGGCAACGCCTTCACTCCTAAAGAGCTCCCACTTGCTGCCATGGCAACACTACGTATTCTGTCAGCGTGCGCGCGCACGCTGAGCTCTGTGTGTCAGTGTGGACACACATACTGCATTAGCCAACAGCTGGTCACGCTGCTGCAGACTTCAGGGGGATGTGGAGAGGACGTGACGCTGTTTAGCTGGTGAGTAGCCAGCCCCGCTATTCCAGACTTGGCTGGCGCACTCACAATATTTGAAATGTGTGTGTATGTGCGAGTCCAGCTATGCTCTGTCCCTCTGGTCTGGATGGGACCTGCGCAGCAGCAGGTGGAAGCCCCTTTCAAGCTTGTTATCTGCTTTTGAATAAATCTGCAGCAGGCGATCGGACGCAGAGCGAGGACAGACAAAGAGCGAAGTGAGAGTGTCATGGCAAGGCGCTTACTCCTACCCCCGGTGGCAGCAGAGCTCCGTGGAGAAGAGGAGGGGGGGGTAGGGGGACGCGGTGGGACTGTTTAAGACGCCATGTCTACGTGAGGGCCACCTGTCACTCAGGCTAGTGACCATGGAAACAGGCCCTGCGCAGTGCTGAGGGGAGGGAGGGGAGCGAGGGGCAGATACCATGGCAACACAAGCTGTCACGGCAACAGCTCTGATAGGGATGGGAGGGCTCTCTCTCATTTAAAGAGACAGAAGCCCCTCCATAAGTTGATGACGTGTTATTCTTTAGTCATACGAGAACCTCTTGCTTCATTTATTTGACCAGAAAAAGCCACAGCAATGCCCTTGACAAGACTTTAGGAAACAGAGAGGAGGGGCAATAGGAGGCTTGTTGCCATGGCTTCATGCACCATTTCTGCATTACTGACTCAGTGCAGTGTATACATGTACAAACATCAAGCTACAGCATTAGAAAAGGATCAGGGAAAATCATGTAGTCCTCTACTCGTTGCAGTTAGTAATTATTAACAGACAGCACATACAATCAATATTTAAGGTGGACTGCCAGTTAGATATGATAAAAAGCTGATCGCATTCATTTCTATGTAACATGCAAGAGTTAAGTTCATGTATTATCAATGGCAAGACTGAACTGAGCATTTGAGCACACACTGGAGGGGCTCTGCTTCCATGGACTGCACACTGCTTTCATAATAACAGTAAATTTGTGAAAGTGGGAAAGGGAATACATAGTAAAGAGGGGCTAGAGTCAGGCCATAGGGTGAAGATGAACATGACAGAGCTGCCTGAGCCATTACAGAGGGCATGTTGGGGCATATAGGAGAGAGGGACGATCGTGGAATATGAGCGTCAAATGATTTTGTATAACACCGAAGAGGGGTGAAAGATAAGAACAGTGGCAGAGAGGAGGTGAGAGGTGGGGTTGTGGTGGGGAAAAAAAAGGAAGAGTGAAACTGAGATCAAACTTTTGGAATGACCAAGGTCAAAAAATAGTATATAAGTAAAGACCTCACATGGGACAGAAATGAGGAAGTGAGGGGGCCATATAAAGGTGTGAACAGTTATAGCGTGGCGTGTTGGTTGGTGTTACTCACTCTGAGCCTGCAGCCATGTCCAGGTATGAGGTGTCTGCTGTGTCCACCCCTACTGGGATGACTATGCTCATGACGTTCTCTGCTGATCAGTTCTTGTCCTACTGAGTCCAGAGAATGGGAGTCCAAAACACTGAGGCATGCCAGCCACAGCAGTCATTGCAGACATCTAAGTGCATCCACAAGGCCTGTACATGTAGTAGGAGAGGATAAGAAAAAGTAGATGAAGACAAACAAAGAGAAAAGGAACAAAGAAAAGCTATTAGTGTTGTGTGGAGGCATCAGCATTCAACATAAATTAATAATAAGTTCAACAAAGTGTAATTTCCTTTAAACAAAGAAAAAAAGCCCTTGCAAGGCTGTGGTATCTAGCAAACCTGAACTTGCAAATCATAGTGAAAACGGGGTATTTCCAGCACACGTTAATGCATGATTCATACTTTCAGACCATGAACAGTTTGACAGGAATTTCCCCTCTGACAAAGCTATCACGCTGAGATACTGAATGATGAAAAGTGAGAGGATACAGCATTGTAAGGTGAAGTCTGAGCTACCGCTTTGAACTGCACTAAAGCGACCTCTACACACTTCATGCCAGGAACGCGGAAGGCTGCACTGTAAAAAGCTCCCACAAAGGGGAGCAAGAGAACATAGCAGCCGGCCGCCATGAAAGGACGGAGGAAAACGCAACAACGCACAGAGGCCATTTTTCCCCCATTCAACTGAAGAGGACTGCTCTATTCTAAGCACCGTCACACACATCCAGCAGAAAAGACCAACACACAAAATCTTTATTCACTTTGCATTTTTTACTGAAGCTTTTGTTTTTAAATCAATGCTACAGTTAGCATTCAGCTGCTCACATGGAAAAAGCTGCTGGGAGATCAACTCATCAATTATTGACTACACTAGGTGTCAGGCAGTGAATGTAGTGTTTTTGGTCCAGAAGTCGGAGGTTGGTTGGACTAATAAACTGGCTGATGTGAATCCAGACAGGAGCATATGTGTCAGTGTGGCTGCCCCTGATACAGAGAGCTCTGTTGATAAGCGGGATTAGTGGGAGGGACAGATGCCGAGACAAAATAGGCTGGAGGTCACACCTCCGCCTGCTCATGCACACTCGGGCCAAACAAAGGCTCAGATCACAGCTCAGGGTGTAGATGGGAGAGGGGTTACAAAGCAGGGATAGGTCATGTATCGAGCAGGGGCATACTTCACACACATAGCAAGCAATAACACACGGCCACACCAAAACCTGTCTCTGCATGCCTATGAGGTTTCAGCCCATTTTGGCCTAAGCATGTCCTCTGAAGCACTTGTAAATGCATGTCTCTACACACACATACAAACACACAAATTAGGGCTGGGCAATCAACTGAATTTCATTTTCAAGAATGACTTTTGCTTCCAAAGATTATGAAAACTACATAATCAAGATAAATATTTATTGTGTTACATTACATTTCACAATGATGGCCTTGTTTTGTCTTTTTATCCAAGTCCATCCTTTTCTCTTCGCAGTGGTGCAGTTTCACTTCTTCCTAAATGCCCAAACTCCATCTCAGCCAGGCTGTGTTAAATAAAGTTCAACTTACTGTGGTCAAAAAGCCATCATTTGCAAAAACGCGGACAAGCCAGCAGCCGCTTGGAATTTGATGTGTCTATATCTGTGCTGCTGTGGTACAGGTGAAGGACCAGAGTCACACATCAGCGACTCTTTTTTACATTTCACTTTCTAAATAAAAGCAGTATACTACACTTCATAAGCAGAGTATTTTTGTTTAATATAGTATATTATTAATGTTATAATACTTTTTTCTCATTTATGTTTTAATTAAATTATGTTTTAAATTCAAGGTAAAGTCAAGTTCAACGTATGTATGTTTCCGAAATCACTGAGTAATCATGGTAAAATAATTGTGATCTCAATAACCAAAATTGTAACACATTGTCTCTCGCCAAGATAGATGTATTTCCTCCTTGTTAAACAGTCAAATCTGTCTGCATGGTTTCTGTCAAAGAAACTCATAGACACAGGAAACAGATTTTTTTTTTTAATATATGCAAAAAACTGTAGTAATTTCTGGTACTAATTTGCCCTGATGAACTGTTTGAGCCAGCAGGACTGGTGAGAGGCTCACAGACATGACAGATGTCATTCCTAGACCTAATTAATAGAAAGAAGACGACCCCTGTGTGTATGTGTCTGTGTGTGAGCCAAGGCTTTTGATGAGGTCACCTTCCAAAATCTCTTAGGATTCTTTGTGCACTGACAGGGTCGAACAGCATTGCTTTATCACTGGCGGGGGGTTTCCAAGATGGAAGCTGTTGTAACCAGAACACTTTCTTTTAACAAGGATGGACTGTTTGCCAAAAACACCAATGACAGTCTCCACTCCTTTGTTTTATCTGAGAGGCCCAGTATGTTTAAGCGCTGGTAGAAAGCTTCCCTTCGAAGCAGCAGCTTGTTCCCTTGTCCGCCAGGTTTGTTTCTTTGCCATCCAGGGAATCCTGCTGTCTACTACTGAGGAATGCACACACAAGCTCACGCTCACATACCCCCCTCCCTACACACACACACACACACACACACACACACACGTACAAACAGACAGATAACCCCTCGCCCTGTCCTTTCAAGCATTCCTCTCTACAAGGAGGTTCTCAGAGCTGTGCGCAAACACACACGCACTGCTCTGCAGCCAGACAGTCAAGACTGACAAAAGGCGAGTGGAAAAAAAGAAAAACAAGTACAGTACAGCAGCATTCCTGACTAAATCTGAGCTGTGCTGTGACTGCCCCTGCCTGCTCCTCCTACTTCCTCCAGAAGAGCTGTCCGTCAAGCGAGAGAAATGCAGCCAAAGGGAAAGGGAAAAAAAAAAAACAAAAAAACCACCCCCCCTTCCTGTGCCCAGTCGCCCGCTCAGCCGGATTTCACTCCCTCCTCTGTGCGTTTCCTAAATAAACCTGAGACAGTAACGCAGAGCGAAGGGGAAGGGGAGTGTCGCAGACGCAGTTCCTAATTACAAGGAGGCAAGGAGAGACCATTTAAAGCCACCTTTGGCCAAATCCACTGCTGTTATGGAAACGCCTGAGACGAGCGATGGGGTGGGGAAAATGGGGAACATGTACACGGATGGTGGAGTAGAAGGGGGACACAGACACAGAAAAATAAAATGTTTAGAAAATTATCCAGTGAAAGAGGACAGTGGTGAACAAGCCACAGGATGGAAGTGGTTAGGGTTTACAGTGGGTCTCGTTCCTCTAAAATTGTTCACCTTTCATGCGCTCTGTGAACAGATTTCCTTGCGCTGTAGGGAGCTTTAGAAATCATCCACAGCCCCTCCATTTCAGAGGGCAGCGGGGTGGGGGAGGTGTTCATGGGGTCTGTCTGACAGTGACGCTACACAGCCTAGACCTGGGAGAACTCTGGGTGGCAGAGTGGAGCACATAGCGTAACCCAGTCTTTTCCTTACTCCTCCTTCCTTCCCTCCCTCTGTAAGGGGACACAGTCACTTCATTGTGTGGGGAATAACTATCCTTTTAAGACACAGCCGCACTTAAGTCAGCGAGGGAAAACCCACACCATCACACTCAAACCATGCCGCTACAGACAACAGCTTTCCTTTCTCCTCAGTTTTTTACTGCTCTATGTGGAAGTGTTTTCATTCTTGTTTTCGCAGCCAAGTCCCGGCAGATTATGTTTTTCGATAAGTAGGAGGAGCAAGAGAAAATGAGGGATTCCAACTGAATCCCACAGCCCCCCTGCCAAGTTGATGTGACTTCACCATCCTCACAGCTGGCTGCAGTGACTCAGCTCATAAACAAACGAATAAAACAAACTCATACAAATACAGCCATATTCACAGGAAGTGTGACCTAGATGGAATGTAGGCCTGGTCCTGTTTTTACGTTACCCACAGTGGGACACACTGCATCTGCCCTGTCCTTCATAAATCAGTGTGCCCATGGCTGCCAGCACTCCTCATGCACTCGAGTACTGTGGGTGAAGTCATACATCAATACAGCAGGGGATATGGATATGAGAGTCCACACAAGCAATTCTGTAGCCACAAGCAATTCTGTGTTGCTAAGAGCAAGCTAATACCTCAGACTGTAAAGACCAGCCCACTTAGGAGGCAGCTGAGTTACAGAGTTCCTGCCCCATAACTAGTAACCAGTAAACAATAAAGGCAAAGGGCCAGCAGTGCAGCAGACTAACGAAGAAACAAAATAAGTACATTTAGAAGGCCTTCAAGGCCTTATGTGTGTTTTTCTTGGTGGGCATAGAGCTGCTGCTTTTAAAGTGCATCACAACATGCTTGGTACTGTCATATATGAATGTTCTTTTTCTGCATAGAGACTTCAAACATTGTTGTGTGATCTGGTGTGTGTGTGTGTGACATATAGTTCTAGAGCATCCCAAGAGGAAAACTCAAAACATTTATTCTGTGTGCTCAGTTGAAACACAGAGTGAGTGAGCAGGAACAGAGTATGGCAAAAAAGCTGGGGCAGCCCTCCTGTAGTCTGAGTAATGTCTGTCCAGGAGAACACCTGGGGCACAATCTCTCCATATCCCTCTCACTCCTGCTTACAGAGTATCACAGCCAGGCTCTGTGTGGTCAACGGTGACATCCTTTAAGCACAGACAGATATACATTACAGTAAACAAACCAATACACATCAAGCTGTGGCTTTATCTGTTGTGAAGGCCAATTTGATTTGGTCTCTTGGTCCTGGAGAGCTACACTGATTATCAGAGATTGACAAGCAGGCACATGTGCTGCTGGCAACCAATTACATGTGGAGAATGCATGTGCATCCATCTAAAAATATGAGCTATGCATGTGCGTGTATGTGCAGAGAAAATAGGTGGCTACTCATCATCTACGGGGCAAAAGAACAGTGAGAGCCACTCAGGTCCCATTACAGTAGTGTTCGAGGATCAATTTCACGCCTGGACCGCAGTGCTGTTACATCACCATCATTGACGGCACATCCCTCTTTATTTGGCCGATTCTGCCTTGTGTTTCTACCCATAAATGCTACTGTAACACAGGAAGAGGGTTAGGGAGGCGTAGTAGGGCTGCAGCCTCAGCAGCCCCGGCCTTAAAGCCACCTGTCGGGGAGGCAGCTTGCTAGTTTAAAGAGGGATCTGTTACGGCCCAGCTAGCAGCACAAAAACAGGTCACCTGAGCCCTGGCTTCTCCTCCCAGCTGGAATACCATGTGACTGTGTTTGGGCCCCAGAGCCAGGCAGCTTTGTCTCTTGGTCTCTAAGGGTCTGGGTACCACACAAGAGAGATCACTGGAGACCAGGCCACAGCAACACAGCTTAGCCCCACATGGTAAGTGGTGTATCTACAGAGACACACACTTCACCTACACAGAGGTGCTACTGTTTCAGGGATGAGAGTTTACTGTCCAGAGACAGGAACAAGAACAATAACAAGGGGAGCTCTTCCAAGTATAGGTAGACTGTTGAGGAGGAAACTGATGAGGCTGTGGCCTTCATCTGCCCTATCAAAATGTCAATACACCAACACACATCCTGTGCACCCGCTGGACATCTTTATTGTTTCTCCCATTCAGTTGAGCACAGAGAAATATTCAATAGTTTTTTGCTCAGTTTGTGGCCATTTGGTCATGTGTCAGAGTCTGTCTAGGATTTAGAGTTAGAGGGAAGGTGTGTCATCTGACACTGCTAGGCACCCTGCGGCCTGCCAGAGTGCTCTGTCCCTATGGCCAGGGGGGAGTGGCAGTTCACCTCCGTCACCATCTCTGTCAACACAGCAAGCAAACACACACTTTGCTGCTCAAGGTAACCAGGCATACACACAGTCAGTCAGGTATTTAACACGGTCAGCTCCTATATCATATGGACAGAAAAAAGCGGTATCCGGACAGAGGGCTCTGCTCCTTTACAAGGCAGAACAAGCTGACAGGGGACTGTGTTTATAATGTAGCAGAGACTGATAAAGCACTGTAGGGCCCTCTTATTTATCTAGTACTAACAAACTCTCCACAGAAGACGCTTTGCCACTTACTATTATGTGAACCGTAACCACAAACAGCTGAACTTCATTAGGACAACATGGACACTCCATGGGCAGAAGCTACGCAGACCATTCAAGTGCCTGGTGATGTTTTTAATATGAATAATGATACAGTGACTGGAAACTGACCGTCTCTTGCCTGCCAGTTACACGTTAGGGGTTGCAGGGATTTGGAGGCCTGAACCTTGCATAACTCCTACTACTGACAGAAGCTTAAGACAGACACCTTTATATGATACAATGATTCGTCTTACACTGTCGGTCTGCACTAAGGTTGACAATGACTTCATATCTGCACATAGGAGCTACACAGCTGTCACAAACAGAAATCATACTTATGTTGTCAAAAGGTTAAACTATGTATATATATATATTGTGTATTATAATTCATCCTGGAAATATCAATACATGTCTTTTGGTCCGAATCAACAAGCCCTAGTTCACAACTTAAAAACAGTATAATGGATACTAGCTTTGATTTTAGTGTTGCAATATTTTCATTTTGAGGGTGTTATGTTATTATGTGAGCAGTTGATGGTACCAAGGTTAAGTTATTGTACTGTAGCAATGAACTGCCCAAATACAGTTGTTTTGTTTTGTTTTTTTTTTTACCAACAACAAAATGTATTGTGCTAAGGCAATTTGAAAGTTTAATATCTGAAGTAATGGATGTTTTCTTTACGTTTGTGAATGTGGAAGCAAGTGCCGTGCAACTGCAAGCTGTCATATTATATTAGAAAAATAAATAGCAGATCAAGACACAGACTGGGACGTCCCTTGCATCTTATGATGTATGATATAATTCTCCTGTCTTAAAGACAAAGGGTGAAACTGGGTTTTCTTTTTTGTATTTTAAGCAATTAGAATATTACATGGTTTCTCACTACAAAACATGATTACACAAACTATTTAGCAAGACATATACTAATTACTTTCATAATAACAAGGTAACTCACATCCTTATTAAATGTTTAGGTAAAATACTGAGTGCACTTCTATCACACTGAAAGGGGATGAACGGAAAACAGTAAAGAGGAAATGAAAACCACGGGGGTGGGGAACAAACTATACTATAACTAATGTTACACGGGGAAAGATGATTTCATGCGGTGACATGTAGCAGAGCAGCAGGTCTGCAACAGTAGATCAATGTGCTTTTTGTGGTAGACTATCTTGCAGTTGCAAGTAGTTACATCTGATCTTCTATAACAGTAAAGCGTAAGTCCCGACATCACAACACGAAACACAAGCCGTGACGCATGTTACAGGGATACTGTGCAATTCGTCTTGGGAAAAGGCACCACAGCATCGGTGATTGTTACTATGACGAGCCAAAAAGCGCTGTATTATCAAGCCATGATCGGAATAGTTTGACGTTATTGTTATGACTAACCTCCACTAAAATAAAAATCATGTGTTGTGTAGTTGCTTCCCAGTGAGTGTGTCGGCGCTGCAGTCAGTCCTGTCGATAGGGGTGTGGAGGGTACAACGTTGCTATTATGTTACCACAACACCCTGGTGCTGTCGCCATTTTCATAGCGCTTTTCTCAGGACGGCGAGACAATCGTGTTGCCAGGGGAGCCTCGCCATTGGAAGAAAATCCCCAAGAATGCATTCAATCGCCTCTTTCATACACTCTACCTTAAGTATCACTCTGTCGGTACAGTCTCTGTGTTGTTACCATCAGGTTTTTTGAGGATTCGTCAAAGGCAAAGCCAGTAAGCTAATCGGCTAGCAATTACGGTTAGCAATGGCCTCTGGAAATGTAGCAGGCTAAATGTAATGGCACTGGGAGAAGAGACGATCGCAGTAACGTTAAAACCCGTTAAACTCTGGCTTACTAATCTTAAAGCGAAAAGGGGAATGTCTTACAAGAGTGTTAAAATATCTCTGTTCGTAAACAAATGTCAAAAATAACCGTGGAATGTAACGTACAAAGCTAGCGGTAACAAACGGGGGCTAGTGTATAATGCGCAGTGGGTTTAAGTTAGCATAGTGAGCTAACGTTAGTACAGACACGAATGAAGTGGATTAATGCTTGGCTCGATTGTCCCTGACAGGAAAGAGCGACAATGTGTAAGCATAGACAAACTACTCGTGTTAAAGTCGCTTAGACATTCATCCGGTGATTTTTTTTTACAGGTCAGGCAAATCAACGATTTGCGACAGTACAGTTCGGCATGGCTGGGGTTGCCGATCGAGATGGAGTTACAAATTGTATGACTGGGGCGAGATGCCCAAATGGAACATCCCCTCCCCCATGCTTGCAGCATTTGAACCCAATACACCCTGAATCTAAATTGAGTGATCGCGAAATGTACTTTTAAGTCCAATTATGACAAAATAGTAACGTCAGTTCCTCATATGAAATTAGATTTTTTTTTTTTTTAGATTTCATCTTTACACAACTAACGCGACTCTGTAAGAGCTCAATAGCCTGTGAGATTACTGCGCAATGTAGATAGGCATTTAAACTAGTAACAGCTGCTCTTACTTTCAGTTGACTAGAACTGAGCATAATTTTATTTGTTTACATGCATGCAAAGCTTATTGTCCTCTCGCTTTGAATAGTGGCATTGTATAAAAATTCGCTGAACGGAAATAATGCCCGTGGTGTAGTTGAGCAAGATGGGAGCCACCACGACAAATTCAAGTTTGTAACTGATGGTAAACGCACTGTTTTCGTGTTGTTCAAGTAACGGAATAAGTCCAAAAAGAACTCGCGCGTTTGCTGACATTTACAGTTGCGAGGACCTCAGCTAATGTTAAGTAAATTAACTGGTTGGAAATTAAGCGGGTACAATAGGAGGTCACATTATTTACACCAAAAACGGATGAAACTGTGCCCGCAGTGTCACTGTGTCAAACTAAACATCGAGCGAGTCCCCGTTTGCCTTTAGCTTTATTGAGTCAACATGCAAGTAATGTCATTTTTAAAAGGACAAGCTCACTTCTGCAGTGTTAACTGTTTTGGACCGAGTCTGTATGCTTTAGCGAAGGCGTTAGTTACAAGTTAGGCTACGGGACAGGCATTAATCTAATTGCAGCGTTTTCATCTAACGTAATACATTAATATGTAACGTTAACATATGTAGTATTTGGGGCGTGCTTTAAATCCTTGGCAAATAATTATACTGATCACCATGACCTGTAAACAATATTTACTTTACCTGACGTCTCGTTATTGCCACACGATCAACGAAAAGTCAGAGCCCTGTTCAGTCTGAGTCAAGCTAATTTGAGCTAGTAGCATGCGCTAGCTAGCAAGTGGTCTCTTGGCGTTACCCTTGCCAACATGACACTAGATTGGAAACTTACGTCATCTGGCTGGATGTTTTCAAATTCTGATCAATGTAAATATGAACGAAAAGGGAACCCCATCAGACCTTTAACTAGCTAATGGTGTTGGTTAGCTAGCTAGCAGCCTAACCTCAGCTGATACTACAACTGCGTTAGCAAGCATCAGCATGATGTGCCTAGCCAGCTAACTAAAGCCAACAATAGCTTTCCAAGTCAGATTTGTGCTCGCTCAACAACCGGCACTTAATGCAATTTACTTACCGTTTTATGTCCACTCTGGAGGATCTGAATAGCGAGTAAGGGGACCCGGGTAAGACCCCCGTCGCTTTCCACACAGCTTCCACAACCAAAACAATACTTCTATCCACACACTGCGGATCCCTAGCAAAGCTTTAAAATGTTTGTATTTAAGCGTGTCCTGTAGAGAGTCCTTTCTTGTGAAAAATCCCTGGCCTCTTGTTCTACGCGCTGACACAAATTTGCTAAGAAATAAATTCAAAACCGTTAAAACTGTGCCCTAGTCAACGGCGACTTTTAGAAATTAGATCCCTTCAAACCAGTCTCTTTTCCCTGTGCAAAAATGGCGGCCCTGCCAGGACTGCCTAAACTCCGCCTCCCCCACGAGCCCCCCTCCCTCCCCATCAGTGAACCCGAGCTCCGCCTCCACATACTGCGGGGCTACAATGCCGCTTTCGCAGGGGCACCGTGACCGTGCCTCCATGCGTGTTCACGACTGTGTCACCTCAAGTCTGCTATTTCTGTCGGTTAAGGTCTGGATTTAACTTGTACTGCGCTCTAGATTATGCTCACCTGACGGACATGTAGTAGAAATAAAGAATGCGTCTTATCTGGACAAATAATTGGTGATTCCTAAACTTGCTGAAGTTACGGCACAGATTTACTGGCTAAAATAGCCGATCAAAACAAACCCTGCAGCATGCGATGCAGCACGTAGCCAGCGCAAATGTGGTTACATTAATGTACTTTCTGTCCTCACGACCGTCTTGAAAGTGATGTCAGCTGTGGAAATGTTTTATCAGGAGGTTTGGTCAGAGTAGGCTAATTGTTCTTTCCCCCAGTCTGAGCCTGGTAACGGGAATTTTGCCTCAACCCAAACCCACATGGCCAGTTTATAGCCATCGCATTGAATCCCCTCAATGCCTTTTCATTCAAGTTGTCCTTTGTATCTTTTTTTTTTTTTTTTTTAAGATCCATTTGCAGACATAAATTAAGTTTAAAAAACACAAAGTTGGGTGAATAGGCTATTTCAGAGAGTTTATTATAGGCTGATATTGGCAAAAGATAATGCCCATGACACTTTTTATAACAACGAAATTTGGCTTGTTTGGACAAAACCTCTTAATTTTAATACTGGCATGCCTGAAAAGGAGTACCGAAATCCGCTACTAAACGCAGTAGGAGGCAATAAGCTGTTATGTAACCCCTTACACAAGAGCGTCGTTTTGTATATTGAACCGATGTCGGGAAGAGATAGTTCATGAAACACTGACCAGTAAACTTAAATTAAGGACGAAGAAAACATACCACACGGAAAAAAATATTCAGAAGGCAAAGATGACTGCACTTGACATTTGGTAGGTTTATGTGCACATTTAAAGCCTACGTTGTAGCTGAAAGTAAAAAAAAAAGCAAGAGGTGCAATGGGCTTGCAGTGCAAATATTTAAATGTGAAACTCAGCTTGCATATGTGTTAAAACATTTGAAATAAACTTTTTCACCGTGTAAAGTCACACTCATGCTCCAGCTTTAGAATTGTAACGACCCCCACCCCCGAAATTAAAGCCTCTGTAAAACATAATTTCTTTTATGTCTGTTTTATGCCATGTAATTAGCAGTAGTATTTGTAATTGACAACCTTTTTGATATATTAATCAGCCCTGTCATTTGACGTAAGATGAAAAATGTTTGACATTTTAAAAAAATGATTCTGGCAATATCCTCCGACAGCTTTATTGTTGTGCTAAAGCGTTTATTGTCATCTCCCCCCAGAAATATGTCTGTAGAAATCCCTTTGACATCACACGTTGAGAGAGGATGTTCTCATCGTTTCCATACACTGACCCTCCCCCACCCTAAACCGCATCCCCCCACGCATGCGCAGTCGTACAGGACCGCTGCAACTGCTGGTGCACGGGCAGTCAGGTTGTTTGAGATAAAGTTGGGGAGGACGGAGGTGAAAATTGGGCTATCATAGCCACCTTCACCCGCTTCTAAACGGAAATGTAAACATCTGGGGAGGATGCAGCGATTAAACGGTCATTGTCGATTTTGGTTTTTTTTTTGGAAAGGATAAAATTTACCCATGAGCCCATCGCGTTTTCGTTCCGAAGATGATTTAACCTCTTAATGTTAAGATAGGCTATTGGCGGCCAGTTGGTGGAAGATTAGTTGTCCCAAATTAACTGGTGAAAATTAGTTGTTTTTGAGAAATGGTTGGTTTCTGATGACATCATGCAACTGGTATTTGTGGGCGGGAACTGAGCTGTGAGGGGAGAGGGGCGCAACCGGAGAGCAACTGCGACCAGGCGCCATTAGGTAAAAATATAACGTGTGTGATTCCTGAAGCTGGATACTCCGCTGGATACTAGCTGAATTCATCGACGCGACAGTGTGTCTTTTGTCTACGTTGTAGAAAATTTATCACTGGGATAGGACGATTTAGATTTAACTTCCTTTCGTCAACCGAAATCGGTTAACGTTTTCGACCGGGAACAAGATGGCGTCAAGGATTCTTATGTCTTCGTGAACGGGTCGAGCTTCCATGGGCGGCGGCGCCGTGCGCGCTCTCGCCACAATGTTATTATTTCCTGTTTTCTCATTCTGAAAAGTTAACGTTTTTGTTTAATTCACAACCACAGCAGGAAGCCTGACAGGGACCCGTGAACATATGGTTTTATATTTTAGTATTAGTCTGAGCAGTACTGGCCGACGAACAACAAGGTTTGATGTCAACGTTCGAAGGAAACCTTTTAACCATTTTGACCACTGGTTTGGTGGTCTGTGCCTTTAAGTCGCATAAGCACTCTATTTTTCTCTGTCATTTTCACACTGAATAAAAGGCTACTTAAATCTTAAAGGAGATAAAGTGGTATGCAGCTCAGAAACAGTTCATCACACCCTGACCACGGTTGTTTTAGCCTTTGACCCCATCTAGTGGGCCATGCGGGTAAAAAGGACAAATGTATTAACTGTAATGTCTTTTTATTTGTATTTTCTGTTTGTAAAAAATAGAAATTTCAACGTTCGATTAGTTATAATTGTGTTATAATTGTTTTACTTTTGTGTATGTATCAGATTAATAAGCCTATAATTTTATCTGGTTTAAACTGACATTGACTTGTAAACATTTTAATGATTACTTTTTGCAATCTTGTTTACCCAAGTTGTCCTACTTGCATGTATGTTGTTGTATATAATTTGCTGTAATTCTGTAAAGACTATTATTAATTATATGACAGTTTTGAGTAATTTTGTGCTTTTAAAACTGACACTGATAATGATATTGTGTGATGGAGGGTCTAACGAGGGAGCCCCCCCCACAACAACAACATAATCATCGGTACACACACTTCAGTTTTTTCATTTTGTGACAGGGAGAGTGGATAATTGTTGTGGCATGGAAAATGAAAGAATGTGTTCCCCTTTATTAAGGAAACATGTCTTTATTCATCAGGACTATTAAACCAGATGTGAAGAAACAGTCCAATGTGTGGCCTATTGCTTTAGTGTGAAAGATAGAGGGAAAAACTTGACATGACGGTAGGTAGTCCGTTAGGAGAAAACTCACGGAGAGTACTTAACGTTATCGGTCTGATAAAAAAAAGTAATATTAATAATATAATGAAGGGATATAGAGAAAAAGTTGTTCCTTTTGTTTTATTACCTGTGTAACCACTGACCCACACTCAAGTCCAGTAGGTGGCAGTAATGCACCTATAAGCTGGTTGTCAACCGCCAATAAATACAAAGAAGAAGAAGTTGGGAGAGTTCCTCCATCCAATCACAGCTGCCTTTGTTGGGAGGTCGTTCATTGACAGGGGAGAAGGTGACTCTTCGACAAGCGGAGCAGTATTTCGACTAAATCTCAACGAAAAACAAAAGGCGACTGCTGTTTTGCAGCTAATCGACCATGTCCTCTTTCGGAAGGGCGCTGGGAGTCCTCCGAGCAGGAACTCGCCTCGTCAGGCGGGGGCCGCAAAGGATAACGACCAGAAAGTAAGTATTGTTTAGCCCGCTAGCATCTTGGCTACTTCGTTAGCTATGCTACAGCAACAACTTGCTAACACAACGGTAAATGGGGGAAGAAAACATTCAAACAAAAACATCATTGCTGCTCTCAGCACCGTCTAAAATGTTAACCTGTATTCCACGTATCTGATGTCGAGTTAAATCTGACTTTCGTTGTTTTTTTCCCAGGGCTAGCGGTGGACCTCACATCGAGCCACAGTACAGGCAATATCCCCAGATCACGAAAAATCAGAAATTGGAGTCAGAACTCATCAGCGGTGCCATGTGGTTTTGGATCCTTTGGCACTGTTGGCACGATCCTGATGCAGTCCTGGTAAGTAAATGTGTACTACAGTCGCACTGATCATGACAAACACGGATATATAGTGGAAAGACAGAGTCCAGAGAGAGTCGAAAATCTCTGTCCTGAAACATCATCTGGTCTTTCTGAAAAAAGTGGTGCATTTATCATTATGGGGGTGAAACAAATAACAGTGGGTCGACCATTTTCTTGAAGAAAAACTAAAGAGAGTACACTTTCATTTTCCATTATCATTACATTTTTGTTTGATTGGTCAGTAGACGTGTTGACAGGTTTTGATTCACCTTTGGAGCAACATGGAGCTCTGGATCTTGCTTTAATGTTGATCTTTCAGCCCTTCAAGGGGAGCTTCACAAATTAAGGTTTATGTTTGTAAAAGCTCTTTTGCCCCCCTGTTCATTTAAGCCCTCATCACCACTGTGGCTGGAATGTGTTTACGCCACGGTTGTATCTCTCTTTTAAATCTCGTTGAAGTATTATTTTAATATAAGTGCATTTTTATTAAGAGGATGTGAAGGGCATGTGCAGTTGATGGCTGCATGTAATTTTTGTTTTTACTCCTGTATTTTGCTGTTTGAACGTATGCATTGTTGTTGTTTTTTGTTGTTCCATACTAGAGACACTGAAGTCCAAGGCTAATTGCCCACTTGGACAATAAAGTCTATCTACTGTAAATCTAAAATGCAAAGTCTTTCCAGTTGTGCTTATCTACAGTTTGCAGTGTTGTGCATTCCTGACAGGAACTTGACGTAAAATGGAAATATAAACTACAGGTTCTTCCTCTTGTGTAGGGTCACTTCCCCTGGCCCGATGCCTCCGAATGGACAGATGAGGAGCTTGGAATCCCACCAGATGACGAGGAATGAGGTGATTGCTTTATTTGACATTGCCTAAATTCATTTTGTTATGTCTGCCAATCAGAACAGCTGTTTGTTTGCACAATATGTCACCTAAGTGTAAAAAGGTTAGCACACTGTTAAAAACCTGTTCTTAAAACTGATATACTTAACTCCATAAGATTTTTAAGGTTTGTTTAACCTG
>JAQFJA010000015.1:14751689-14763768 GCA_029874485.1 Naso brachycentron
ATGACAGCCCAACCCCCACTATACTCTCAAACAAACATACACACACACACACACACACACACACACACACACACACACATATATACATACATACATACATTTCAGTGAGTTGCCTCAGTGGAAAAAAACTCCCTGTTATATAAGTAACGCTATCAGTTCTGTACATACCAAGCATATATCACACAATGCAAGAGTGACATTCACTGCTTTGCTCAGTGGAAAAAAGGAAAAGGTCAAGCTGCATAGAAACCCTTCAAGCAGGGCTGCAGGTCTGCTCATTTTGTCCCACCAACAGTCCAAAACTCAAAGACATTACTGTACAATATTAAATTATCTTCACGTTTGAGAAGACGCAGCCAGCAAGTGTCCGGCATTATCAGCGCTGACGCACCAAATAGTTTCAGCAGCAGCAAAGTGAGTTGACCCCTCGAGTCAAACATGCTCGCCTGGAAGCGCATGACTGAGGACGACAAGTGTGTGAGCACACATGCTCATGTGATCCATACTCTGTGTGACGCACCACATGTAACTCTACACAAAGCCCCGCTATTCCACCTGTTTGCAATGCTGTTTGCCTCCAGAGTGCTGCAGACTCTCGTCTACATGCACCGGCTCAAGTCTCATACATCCCCTCACTACACTTTGGTGCAGGACTACAGCTTTAGTTCCCCTGCAGGACTGTGCATGAAACCAGTGTGTTGCACTGGGAGGCACTAACCAAAGAAAGCAGAGAAAGTCACTCAGATGTCATATTAGGTCATGCATTTCTTTGCAAACTGTTTTGTTGCTTCGCAGCCAACATGGCTGACGTTTCTGGCAGTGTGGCAGCTGTGCACAGAGACCTTTTACAGAAATACAGTTAAAGATGGCAAGGAGAAGAAGAAAAAGAGAAGAAGTGAAGGGATTGGCAATCAAAGTGTGCGCTCTCTCTGTTATGAAATTGCTTCTGTGTTTGTGTGTGTGTGTGTTTGTGTGTGTGTGTCAGCAGTCCTAGTAAGCAGAGCACTCTTGCTAAAGAGGACAGATGTTGAATTAAACAGCCTCAAACAGCCGTTTATATTCATATTCTGTATCCCATCAATCCTGTGCTTTGCAATGCCGTCACTCTCCCCTCCAAATACCCCACGCTGCCCATATTAGGCACAAGTCCTGATGTACAGTGTGTAACGTTATAACCCAGAACTATTCCCAACTGGGGGAGGGGGATGCATGCGGTATTTTCTGCATGATAGTGTAGTGCTGCTGTCATTATGTAATGCAAAAATAATGGTGCTTTCCCTCCCTCTGCTGCAGGCCGACAGCTGGCAGTAACACGGACCAGTCTGCAGAGCGGCAGTGAAATAACAGATTCCAAGTGCAGCTTTCTCACAAAAAATCTTTCCAGAAATACCAGATGGGCATGTGTTTTAACACACAAAATATTCACTCTCAGCTGCATGATTCACAGAGCTGTTGATGTCATGTGGTGACCTCAGTTCAACTTCCTTTTGAGGGCGTGTCGCTTGGCAACAACAACAAACAACCCAGATCCTGGCAGCGGTTCATCACCCACAAGACCTTGAAGGTGATGTGACGAGGAAGTTTGAAAGAAGTTTGTCGACAAGTAACGGGAACTCCTTTTACAGCCCCGATGATCATGTGCAATGCCACATATCATACCTGTCAGGGACCCATGAGGTGAAAGAGTTTAGCGTGGCAACTCGTTCAGAACACTGTCAGTCAAAAGGATGAGCTGCTGAGGCCTTTTGGGAAGCAGTCGGGTTCAATGCTCCTCACCAGCCTTGAAACTTAAAAACAGCAGAAAGACCATTTTATACAAATGCTACTTTCTCATGATGACACAGACTAAATGCCACTCACCAATTTACCAGTTTGATTGTCATTCATGAGATTTGTAACCGCTACTGAGCAACAAAGCACTTGAGCAATTGAACGCAGGAAACAGCAAAAAGAGGAAGTTCCTCAACGCAGAAACCAGAAGAGCTGGTTTCACAGCAGAGAAACTCTTAACCACTATGAGTTCTGTTATTTCGAAAGTGCTCTTAGGTATTGAATTATTACTATAATCTCAATAGGGAATCAATCTGAGTGACTAATTAATGTCTGCAGGTACCAAGAATATCTGGCAATAACAGGGCCTTAAGGGGCCATAACAGTCTATTTGTGACTTCTCACCATTAGCAGAGATTGTGTCTATCTTCAACAAATGTTGTTCAAATTCGACCATGTGTTAACTTAAGTAGATCTCAGACTGTATTTTTAAAGCCCATTCACTGCTATTCATGTTGAAACTGGGTATAGAAACACTATGACATGTGAAAGTTGCTAGTTATAGGTAAGTCACCCTTCTAAAGACAACGTCTGCGTTTATTTGGTGAAAAATCGCTGAGTGAAAGACAGAGGGGAGCCGGGAGCAGTGGAGAGGAGAGTTACTACGTCTGGAAAAAGTTCCTTTACTCTTAAAATGAATAAAAGTCCAATTTACTGTCTAACAGCTAAATAGCTCTCTACTTAAAGTACAGCAGACACTCAATCAAACTTGCACCGTGCTGTCAGTTATAAATCCACCTTATTATAATCGCTGTTCATGCTCCTGGTTTCCTGGAATCTGGAAGTAGTCTACATGGACCCAACTCTAGATTTTAACATTTTCATGAAAAGAAGAGTGAGCATTTGGGGAAACATGAAAAGCCTTTAAGTTTGTTTGAAACTGCATGTATTTGCAGCCAATACGTGTAGAACAGCCAAAGCATAGCTTTCATCAAACATCAATCAACACAGCAACTCTGAAATGCTTCCGAGACACAAACATTTCTGAAGCAAATTAAAAGTTTTGCCAGCAACCTACACACGGCTTCCAGTTTGTGCCTGTTGGTGTTGGTGACAGCAGTGAGGAGGACAGAGTGCAGCTTCTCCTACAGCACAAATGTCTCACTCTGAATTTTTAAAATGGAGGAATCTTCAACAACATAAACTTATTTAGACTTCTAGAGGCTACTTTGTGTTAGATTTAAAAGTTCAAAAGCAAGTGTTATCTTATATTTATCATATTAAAAATGATTCAAAATGCCAATCTGTTGGACATCCCAGAGCAGTTGTAAATATATTAATGTGTCTTTTAAAACATGCAGAGGAAGAGCAGGGCTAGTGTTTAAATATATTCATTAGATTTTAAATTATATATAGTCTGCACATTTACAACTGTGCATCAGCTGTCTGCTGTCTGTTCACCACACACATTTCCAATCTTTTAAGGTTTCGATTAAGATTATTTTTCACGACACGTTAACACCCATTTAGTTACTGTCCAATAAAGACGCAGCATGTTCTGTGATTGGCTGTATTGCAATGCAAAAAAAGCAGCAACACATTCGAATGTATGTGTGTTACCTTGCAAGATAAGCAAAGGATTTTTGTGACAGCAAAGTAAACATGTTAAAAATACAGTAAAATCACCAGAATCGCTTTCAAAATGGCTGTTTTTTCAATTTATTAAGTTATATATGTAATGAATCGCTCTCCATAACAAATTATTAACTCTTCAAACCTTAAGATTTCGCATTAAATGTAATAACATTTCAGTCATTTATTATGTAAAAAACAATTACTTTCAAACTGCTGTTTATTATCATCACAGTTGTCTGTTTTTTGCCTTGCTATTGTTTATTTCCTCATGTGTCTGTGCACCTGGCTTGCAGACGCCTCCTGGTGGTTGCAGGTGAACAAGAAACTCTTGGGTGTTAATGACGCTACACAAGGCTGCTATTGTTTCTGGAGCACAGTATACAACTGTTTTGCAATCATACTGTACACTTGAAACCCATCGTTTCAGTTCATGCTCTCACTCTCTATGAAATATTACCTAACCAAAATAGTTTCTTCCAGGCTGCACTCGGCCAAAAAAAGATATTTGTGAAGCACCTCCAAGCTAAAGTTAAATCAGGAAGACCCAGAGGGGAGAGAGTGCATCAGGGTCAGAGGGTGAATGAGGCTGCAGATGTGGGCTTCAGAGCGCTCTTTGTTATGGGCACAGGCAGAGAATGGCATTGGAGGATTGTGGCGTTGTTTTGTAAAAGGCTCTTTTCTTGTGCCAGCCTGCCACTGCTCGCATTTACCATCACACCCGTCTCCAACCCACGGGCAGCAATGAGCAAACTGCCTTGTGCAAGAGTACAATAGTCTGCCAGTTTGCATTTCCTCAACACTCAGAGGGGAAAACATCACCACAAACATTCTGCAGTGCAGCCACAAGAGTTAAAGTAGTACTTCTGAAGGTCAGGCTAACAAATCCATGGCCTTGACCAAACAATGATGGTCTTCTATAAAATCAGTTCTTTATATGACTGTCCTTAATTTTCAGAGGTGGCTCGTACATGTAGTCACCATTTGTCTTTTCTTTCCGTCGGACGCTGCCATTTTAAAGACCTTGAGGGCAATAAATCTTCCATCAAGTGCGCTCGAAGCAGGCACTCTGGACTTTCACAGAAACCCAACCCTAAGAGCACTTTCCTTTCAGCCAAGCAACCCGAGATGCCGTTCAAACAGCCTCTCGTTTCACTCTCTGCCCTTTAACTGGACTCCACTCTTTTCACAGCCCCCTTCATGCAGACCAAAGGGATGACAGACACAAACAGCAAGAAAAAAGCAGAACAGCTGCAGAGGTGGTGAGGAAAGCTGAAGAGAAGTATTTTCTTTTTCGGCATTGTCCAAAGAAGGTTATAGTGATAAAATGTCAACTCTGCCTCGTCATTGGAGACAGTCAACATGTATGGGGGTCACAGTAAGACACAGTGTGAAGCAGAGCTAAAAATGACCATGCTCTTCACATTTTCGGAAGTGTAGCATTACTCCATTATCAGATGAAGGTCTCTCAAATTCAAAAAAAAAAAAAACCTCTGCAGTGTAGGTCAAATCCCTTTTTAAGGAAAAAAGAAAAGCCCAACATTTAATGGTTACATCCTCTGAAGTCGGGGAATTAGCTCCTTATCCTTGTTTTAACGTCATTGTAAACTAAATATTTTTGGGTTTTTGACCATTGGCCAAACAAAACAAGACAAGTGATGACACCCATGTTCACATCAGTGCAGCAACAAACCCTTCTGTTTTCAGATGTCCTCGCCCAATATAATATCCAAACTAGTCCTTTGAAAATATAATCCAGTTTTTAAGCATTTTTAAGCAGTAAAAAAGTTCAGCGTAAGGACCAACAAACAAAAAGTCAAGTTCATAAGTTATCAGTCACACCCAGAGGGTTTCTGCATATTTTCTAGGACAATACCTAAGCACTTGGTCAGCGGCTGCATTTTTGTTTTACTTTTATCCAAATTTGCAGTTAGCCTCATGGTCACCTGGACCAAGGGCTAAAGACTTCAAAATATTAACAGGTAAAGCTGGAGGTTTAACCACCAACTCTTGTTGCCAAACCGCTCTACCCTCCCACAGCTGTCCCACTCAAATTTGGGCAAACACCAAAGTTGTTCATTTCCCTCTTTTGGTTCCTGTTTAACATCGGATCAGGTTTCAGAAGTAGCTGCTGTCTGTTCAAGCCCGGTTCCATTCCTGAGTAAGCTGGGTACAAGCATTCATAGACGAACAAGCCAGAAAATTCAGTGTAACTAGGAAAGTTCTAATGATGGCTGCACCCTGAGCAATTACTTCCATTTTCTGACATTCACCACCTAAATTGGAGAAATGTTACTATTTTATAATGTGAGCAGGGTCACTGACAAAAGAGGATTTTCTAAAAGTTATTAAAGGACCAGTTTGTAGGATTTAGTGACATCTAGTGGTGAGGTTGCAGACTGCAACCTACTGAAGAACTCTCAGATCACCTTCCCTTTCCAACTGTTTAGAAGAGATTACAGTCGGTGGGAAAGTTGTGAAAAAAAGCAAAAGGGCCCATAACAGTGAGTGGTTGGTCATTTCTGGGCTACTGTAGAAACATGGCTGTGCAACACAGTGGATTTACGGAAAAGGACTCATTCTCAGGTAACAAATCACAACAATTCTTATTTTCAGGTGATTATGCACTAATGAAAATATAGTTCTGCATATTAGATTTGATTTTTTGCAATATTTTGCCAATATATCTCATACAACAGAACTTTAACGATGGGCTCAAACATGGTTAAGAATGTGGGCAGTCATCATTACTTCTCAGATACCAGGGAGTTTCTCTTTCACATCTGCAAAACCGACAAGGCCCGACGCTTCAAATAAAAGGCAAAGCCTAGGGAGCAGACAGAAATACGAGGAGCCTCATGGGAAGCAGTGACAAAGGACAGACATGACTAACCCCTGTGGCTTTCAGCATATTAAAGAGAAAAAGGGTTCAGCTACACTCATCTTCACCCTGTCTTCAATCCATCTTTTTCCTTGCCTCAGTGTCCTTGTGGCATAAAACAGAATTACCAGCTCTTACAGCTACACAATTCTACATTTCTCCTAAGCAAAATTCCCCCAAAAAGGAAACTTTCCCCACTGAATTGTTTTAGACGCACTCCTTTCAAACTTTGTGTTGAAGCTCCTGGATGCCAAGAAAATCCTAATTAATTGATGGTTAATTAATAACATGCATGAGGAACCAAGTGCTCTGGTTTATCTTAAGGTGAGACACATCTACAGTACAGACTGTTTATATTTCTTGGTGTGGTCCACTGAAGCGAGACAATGTCAGCTAAATCTCTTTATTCATCTCCTTCAAACCTGAACCTCACAGCTTCTTAAGAAGTGATCAAGAAGAGTGATCAGGGATTGAAGTGAGCAGCTCATCACAGCAAACTAGTTTAAAACAATAAAGGGTTTTCTCATGTCTGGTTCTGGGTTATAAATGTACACAACTCATTTGAGAAGATCAATATGAGCCGAGTAATAAGATTTAGAGTGACAGCAGATGTGTTTCCTGGGGTGGTGTTTAGTATGTCGGCGTCGTCACATTCCAGACAGTGACCTAATGCTGAGCATAGGAGAAATTCATTTATTGCCAGCAAACGACAGAAAAAAGACAAAATTTATGAAGTGTGATATAAGACTTATTACCACAAGGAATTAGCTGGGACTGAAAGGTTAAATCAGTAATTTCTTTTTTGAGCTTGATAGCCAAATTAGATGACTTCAAATTACATTTGACTTCAAATTACATTTGAAGTCAAATAACTTCAAATAACAGTTAAAGTCATCTGAAAGAAGCTCAAGTCAAGACTCGAGTCCTTGTGGGTAAGTTTTGTTACTTAAAAGCTTTCCAGCCTTCTCATTTCTGGTAGGCTTTTAATGTGCTGGAAAGAGATCAGGCTTAATGCTAGTGTTAGGTTTGCCTGGTATCATCTTTACAATTGTTATCATGCAGGAAACCACCAGTTTCATGTTTTTTCTCAAAGCCAAGGTCACACACATATGCAAATTTAAATTCGCCTTTATTCACTGCCATTTATTGCAAGTGAAGGGAGAATAGGATATTAATTTTGGGCTGGAAAGCAACTGCACCTCTTGGTTTTGTGTTGAGTTCAATGGTGGTGAATTTTGACCGACAAAACTGCAGCCATAGCAAGATGTATGTATGACCTCATGAAAACAAACTGCTTTTCGTGTGCGTTGCATCCTGCACTGTCCACGATCAGCCCAACATGCGATGTATTTCGCCATGGCAGGAAAAATTCATATCTGCAAACGTGACCATGGCTTAAGTCAAGCAATATCTTTTGGAAAATAAAGTCTCAGAGCATCTAAATCCAAATTAAGGCTCTGCTCATTTCTAAAACTGAAATCCGACTCAGGTCTTTAATTCTTATTGTTGAGTTTATGATGTGTTGTCATGAAGATTATCAGCAAGAGTCACGGTTCAACTACAGAATCCCATCCTCTGAACAGTGTGGTGCCAAGAATAGCATGAGAGCTTAACCAAAGCTACCATAAAGAGACAAGATCAAATCTTCTATCATACTGCAGCAACAGCAGAGAAGCTGTTGGTCAGCCTTCATGAAGCACCTCTTTTCACCAGGATGTTTACAGTCCTGACTAGAACGAACATGTGTCACAGTCTCAGGCACCTCAACGGAAACAAACAGACTTATTCTCTGCTTCGGATTGGTTTCAGACTTTATCAGACGACGGAGGAGCTGTGGGTTGTAATCTGATGAACATGATCCTCTCTGACACAGAGAGCAGCTTCTCATCTGTCCTGCCACTAGACCTCAAAGCCTCTGAAGCCCAACTTTCTGCCCTGTCAGGCAAAAAGCAGGGTTTCATTACAGAACACCAACACACACACGCACTATCAACCAAAGAACAATTAATAACACAGGACAATGAAATTTAGAACCAGTTTTCTTACACTATAGTATCTCTTCTTTCCTAAAGCTATTTGCACAGAGTTGACCATCTTTTTTAAGTACATCCAGTAACAGAATGTCAAAAAGACTAAAAAAAACGAGCACTTTAAAGTCGCCAACTCCTTTGAAATTTATCTAAAATTTTCCATTTGGTCTTCCCGAAAGATTTTATGTGCATTACACAGAGGTACAGATGAGTACTTGTCCTCTTGATGAGGACACTGTGACCATAATAAAGTGGCAAAAACCATTACATCACTTCTCAGAGGGCGTTTTGCCATAGATTTCTGTGGAGCCATATGGATGTGGAGAGAAAGTTGGCAGACTCGTCACAGGATGTGGAGGCACTGGGCTTCAACAGTCCCCTGAAGGACTGAGACTTCACACTACGCATGTCTGCACGGCCTTAATGACTTCAACAGCGACGTTTAATGTGCTAATTTACTTAATAAACTGGAGTTAATTTGCAGCCTAATGATACGCAAAAGCATTGGTTCCCCCTTGCCCCTCTCTCCCAAGATGAGTTGTCATTCTATTGGTTGTCTCTCTCTCTCTCTCTGCTTGCCTGCTGCGCTGCATGCCGTCCGACCAACCACAGATGAGCAGCAAAAGCCTTGCACAATGCCAGACTGGCAGCCACGAGCTCTGCCTCCTCTAAATCTGTGACTCACCCAACACAGCAAACGCCCCGAGTCACCCCACTCCTTCTCATCTCTAAAAGCTGCTGTTTGAACAGAGCTCGACACGCCTTAAAACCACAAACACACGTTTACTGCAGGATTCAGGATTTAGCTTACAAGACTTGAATGCTCGTCAGAATGGCAGGAAGGCATGTTTGAAATGGTCTGCTCTTGCTTGCAGGATTTAGAGGAAGATGCTTCAGGTGTGCCTGCTCTGACAGCTGGCATCAACAATTAGGATTGCAAGCTCCACAAGTGGAAACACACAGCTGCTTGTCTGAGCCAGCTGGGATCAATAAATTTTAAATATTTAAACTGCAGGAAAAATCACCTGGCTCTGAGTGCAAACAAGAGGAAATCAAATCAATACAGCAGGGTATGTTGGATTAGAGTGTGATCATGGGAAAACGACTGGAAACCGCGGAGCAGAAGGCGGCACCACGACACAGAGTAAAAGCCTGGTGCACAAAGCTTATGTGAAATTGTTACAGAAGTGTAACAACAGGGAAGAGGGAGGGGTTTTTTTTAAGTCTGAGCAGCATATTTAGCTGCAACAGCTGCAGAAAACCAGAAAGAAATGTGTGTGTGCAACTATGCTTGTACTGTCCATACATAAACCTCCATGCACTCCATGTTACTCTGCATCCAAACATCTCTAGGATGCACCACTTTAAATAATTCAGCAGTTGTAAGTAGTTACCAAGCCTCAGAGAAACATGCCTGAGTCTCACGCAGAAAAATGAAGACGCTCAACTTCTAACGAGAGATGGCTGCATTTGTTAGTGTGATTATGCTCATTTGTGCCTGCTATTATTGCCCACCTAATCAAGTTTCTTTATTCACAAACATGCCCTACTTTAAATCCATACTAACCCCTTGTTAATATATGTAAAAGACACAGGTGTGGCTTATTTTCCTTTGCAACAGCAGTGACATCGCCATGGCGCTGATATTTTAGGCATCGTAGGCATGAAGATCTTTCGTGACAGTAACACAGACTCTCAAAGAGAAATGTCAGTCTGTCTTCAGACACAGTAATCACCAGCCATCTCTCTTGTCGGAGTCCAGGCAGAACATGAATCACTTAGGGGTGTGTTGACAACATGTGGAAGATAAAAGAGGAAGGAAAGTGCCACACCAAGGTGAGTCAGTTCATTTTAGAAAATACTACTACACTTGTGTTGAAGCAAGATGGGAAAATCCAACTTGACAAAACAATCACAACTTTAATACCAGTATTAAACTTGACATCTGCTCAGTAAACGACTTGTTCAGCTTCTCAGCCGCTCTTCATTCCAGTTCATTAGTCGACATGTTTGAGCAAGTATGTTGAGTAAACAGAAAAGCACTGACTGGCAACCAGTGAAGGTACATTAGTAAAGCAAAGTAAATCACAAGACTTTGTTTAATCAGAGAACCATGTGATAGGAGAGCGTAGAGAAGGAAAGTATAAGATTAATAGCAGGGAAATCTGGGCTGCAGTCAACTCTTTAGGGCTAGAAGTTACAAGGATCTATTTTTATTCTCTTAATTGATAATTCATAAATACAATATCACAATTTTCGAGAACCCAAGGTCCTGTAATTGTGCTCAAATACTGACAGTTGAACGAAATAATCAATGAGTCAACCAACTGTAACAGAGTAACAGTAAATTGCATTATATTTAGGAATCTTCCTTGTAGGCAAAATTCCTTGAGGTCTTTTCCCACCCAAAACATTCCAACTCCTACCACTCCACCCGAAATCTGACCCCTTGCAGGAGCAGCACTGGACCTGCAGCATGACGATGCTGAAAGGAACTTAAAGCTATGGTCGAGTATATTTTAAAAGAGTTTTAGCTTTATTTGCTCTCATTCGCTTTACATCCCAACAATCAATAAATCAAATACCCTGGAAGAAAAACAGGAAAAAAATCCTGCATCTGTGGCTGTTGAAGCTCACCAAATTAAATGATTAGGCTACCTGCCCGTCTACTTACGTGCCTGCCTACCTGCATCACAAGGAAACGAAGACATATTGCTAAAACTATAGTCAACCAGTCACTCTAGCTCTAGGTTACTCTAACTGGTTTCTTCAATGTTTGCCTGCAGATCGCAACCAATTAAATATGCCTCTGCTTACCACCCTGTAGAAGAGCCCACAGCGGCCAAAGCTGAGAAAAACACGAGGGCTCTGTGTAGAGCTAGTATTTGGTTTGTCTGTTCCGGGCTACTGAATAAAAAATGGTGGAAAAATGTTGGGCTACAAGGAAAAGGGACCTGCTCCTTTTAAGTGTCATTCTGCTGTAGTTAAAACATGATTCTTAATGCTTTGGTTATTAGACACTGAATATTTTATTCCATTTATGCCACATTTTGCCAACAGATCCCCAGAAATCTTACATACTGGACCTTTAAGACAGTTACTGGGTTCAACAGCCCTGTGGTTGGGTGGAAACATGCCACAGAGCAGGAGAGAGGCCATGTGTACCCACGGGCCTACTTGTATCAAGTGCCTGACATGCCATTCAGTGCCTGGCAGCGAAGCAGAGCTGCAGGCATCTAAACATTTCCACTGGATCAAAGAAGCCTCCGCACAGACAGACAGACAGGCAGACAGTGCTTACATGTCAGAGTCGGTGCAGTGGAGATGCACACAGACAATGAGATTCCTATCTGTTTGTCCCTCTCCTGCTCGGGGCAGCTCCCTGATTGCATCCTTTGAAAAACACCATGGGACAGATCTCTTGGTCGTTACTTAGCAACAGGTGAAGAGAACCATACTGGCCTGGCTTGAGGGATGAGAGAAGAGGCTACTCGAGAGACAAAACCACTGTTTTCCTCCGTGAATTGCCCCGATGCTGAACATAATTATAC
Source organism: Naso brachycentron (assembly GCA_029874485.1). Lineage (NCBI taxonomy): Eukaryota > Metazoa > Chordata > Actinopteri > Acanthuriformes > Acanthuridae > Naso > Naso brachycentron. Next base: position 14,763,554 of record JAQFJA010000015.1, read on the forward strand.
TGACCTGAGGACTTGCATGAATGAATAGCAATTGGTGCTTGAGGGTCTGGTCATGGAAATTTAATGACATCACTTCTAAATGCAGACCAAGCATGATTAAGTCTGTGCTTGGCAGAGCATCAAGCATTGTCCCAATTGCAGACACTATTAGAGTGACGGCAAATCCAATGGAAAGTTGTCGAGGGGCAATAATACAAACACTCTCAGTGGATAAA
>JAQFJA010000015.1:14764928-14775078 GCA_029874485.1 Naso brachycentron
CATACAACACGCTAAAGTTGTGAAGGAAACCAGCTCATGCTGGCCGCCCAAGGTTGAGAGGGAGACTGTTTAGGATACTGATAGTAGCAGCAGACTGACTGGCAGACATGTAGAGACACATGGGAAGAAGGAAGGTCTGAAATATGGCTTGCACACAGGACAGCCTCGGATCTGGCGTGGCACGACTCTGATTCACAGTGTATGTTGTCACTGACTCTCCTTGATGCATCAAGTCCGTCAATAAACTGTTTCTGCTTAAGACATCTTCTCGTCTCCGGACCTCCTCTGATCACATTTTCCTTCACAAAAGTAAGATAGTGAATGAGGTAAAGTTGCTATTGTGTCTAGCTCAAAGCACCAGTGCGCCAAAGCATGAATAGGTATGTAAATAAGAGCCTTTATCATGTTTGAGTTTACTGATATGATAGTAGTTGGTTTATTACAATTGATTATTATGATATGCTTCTCTACAACCAAAGCAGAAGGGGAACATGCTTTTAAAATGTTTATATAACAACAAAAAAGAAGTTCAAATCTCTTTGTCACCCACTCTTCCCTTTATGTGCTGTGCAAAAATTATAGGGTGTTTTTTGCCGGGACTCTTGCAGTGCTGTTGTGTCAGCATGAACTAATTACACAGTGAGAGAGACGGTCAGGGAATCCAGGAAGGCCGAAGCATCACACTTGCCTCGTGAGCTAGAGAGAGATGAATAAAGAAGAAAAGGCAAAAACATCACAAATGCCCGCCTAAATTAAAGGACATATTGTCAGACTGCTGCTCCCGTATTACAGCAGTGAGTAGAATAATGAATGCAGCTCCAAGCTTCAATGGGAGCGGCAAAAATAGATGCTATTAGAGAGAGGCAGAGCGAGAGAGGGGAATACAGAGAAAGTGTGATTTTCTTAGGTGTACTGACAGTTTGAGGCCAACAACAGCCAAGCCGAGCAGAAGTGGCAGCAGCTGCTCCTGAGCAGCTCAATAAGCACCCAGCGTCGCTCCTTCGCTCCTCATTAAGCCCAACACATAGTTTGGAGGTTTTTGTTGAGTCGTGCTTTGCTGCTCGGCCTCAAACAGCTGACGCTACATCTTTGGAGCCCCTCCCCCTCTACACCTCGCTCCTCTTCCTTCCCCTGTTTGCCCTCCTCTACCTCCTTCCTCTCCACCTCACTGTGTCTTCGTCTGATCTTTCTGGGCCCTCTTCCTCTCCTCATCATCATCATCCTCCTCCATTCTCACCATCCACTTCCGCTCAAACACATCAGACATTTTCAGTCCACTTAACCTTTTAGTTTTCTGCATACTCCTCATTTTGCTCCCTTTGTGTTAGCTGAATCTCAAAGATGAACTATTGGACTCTTTCAGTGTGATAAAGTCCGCTTCGCCATGGCAACAGCAGCTGCAGCCATAATTCACAGGCAAATTTCCTTTGCTCTGTAAACATGCTTAAAATTGTGGAGCCAGTTGAAGAGGAATGGATTTGAATGTGCTTTGAATTAACAGGCCACAAGTCTAAATGTCCAAATATGTAACGCGGCGTCAGAAGTGCAGCTTTAATGTTTTAACCCTCAGAGACCAAAACGACTGCTGAAGGCAAAGAGATGCTAATGGTATAAAATGTTTAATGACTTTTATACCTTTGATATAACTCACATGCTTTGGAAAGTCTGTTTCTCATTTTAAACATAGTTCTGAAAATTGTTTTTACCCTCTACTGCAATTTTTGCTTTTATTGGTTAAAATATATTTGAAAAGTAACAGTCACTTTTGCTTCAGTGTCCTTTGTTAGGACTTAATAATCATTCTTTTTATTGTCTACGTTTTTCCTGAAAAGATTTAAAAAATACAAACACATACAAACTTCCTGAGGATATCAGTAAAAAAAAAAAAACACAAAATTTTAACTCACGTTTTTAAAAAATACCAATAAATTCATCCATTCCCATTCAAGTCAGACCACCAATCAGAAAGTGAATCCACTTGAGCTGCACTTTGTGTAACCAGTTTTCGAAAATGCATAATTTCGAGTTTCCACTTCTTGGCAGCCCATATTACAGATCAATGATCGGATATTTTCTCCAGAAATCACCATAAAGTCGCACTTTACTCCTCTACTTGTGTCACTTAACTTTGCGTAAAAGGTTTAATCAGTCCTATAAAGATAAATTTTTTGCTCTTACCTTGCACGTCATCATGTCGCTGACCCTCTGCTGCATCGACTGCCCGGCTTTGGGTCTGACCAGCAGGTAGAGGGCTTTCACCTCAGGGCAGGACCTCAGCAGCTTCTCCACCAGCACTTTCCCCATGAAGCCTGTGGCTCCTGTGATCAGCACGCTCTTGCCAGCGTAGTACTCAGCTATGGACGCCATGTCTCTGCCCGCTGTGCCACTGCAGATGTCTGTCAGTCTGGGGTGTCCGTCTGTTCCCTGCTCTCCCAACTCGTCCAGGTCTCGGCCTTCAGACTGCTCCTGCAGAGAGAGGAGGTGGAGGAGGAAGATATGGATGTGAGAGCCAGTTGCCACATAGTTTAAATACTGTATCAGGCAGTACTTGTAAAGCTTGTGTGTGAGTGGTGGTTTAAATCATGTAGAGGTTCAGGGAGAAGCAACGTCCCATTTTTGCATGAATGTACAGACTTTATATCACTTGGGTCTGATGTACTCAGACAGGAAGAACACACGCTTCAACATCTTAAACATATGAATCAATGGTGTTATCTCTGTCTGCACTGACCTTCAAACTGCCAGCAGAAACATGCAACTAGTATGCAAATTAAATGAATATTCATACAGGTGAACGGAGAGAGAAGGCAATGTTCAGGGGCAGTCCGACATGTGTGTGAGTGTGTGTGTGTGTGTGTGTGTGTGAGAAACCGTGTGTGTGTGTCTGCTGATGACTCCACAGGGGAAAGCTGTGCTCAAGAGTACAAGTGAAATTTACATATTATCTTTATGATGAATCATTAGAGTTTGAGTTTCCCCTGCAGGTTTGCACTTTTAGGGCCGTAAAGGAAATTATGAAATTCTACAATTCTAAAATGATAAACATTCTCACATTCCAGATTTTTAATCTCTTATAATAACAAACTAACTATCTTTGGTCAGACAAAACAAGCAAATGAAGATGTTACACTGGACCTTGTAGACCTAACAATGAATAAATGTGCCAATCACATCTAGAAGCCTTGCGCTGAGCCCGCTGAAAAAACCATTAGAAAAATGTGTTGCGCAGCAAGAGAGGAGTGCAAAGCAGGCGTGTAACATAGGAAAACAATGACTTTGTTGGCAACACTTTTCTAGCAACACGTCTCAGTGTGATCAACCCTTAAAAATTCGAGAAAATGGTCTTTATCATTAGTGTATAGAAAATAGTCAAGTTCAAATTGTAATAAAAGTACAAAATTTCCAGTTTTAATTTTTTTTTCTACACATTTAAAGAGGTTTGTTTAATTTTATGCACGGCAGTGGGACAATCATTTCAACTGAATATTATCACTATGACTCTATATATAATTTTGCAAACATTTGTCATTATCAAGATGTATATTAATATCAACTATTCAAACTGTATTCAAACTGTAAGTCACCAGTATCAAAAACACACACACATACACACATACACTCTTGAGCTTACGTCTCTACTATCTTTGCCCTCAGCAGCACAGGATGTGCCACTACAATCACATCATATGACAGTATTGCACTGGGTTATCTCCTTCCTGCCCCCAAAGATACGCCAAGAACACTTTAACCTTGTTTTGGCAACGGTGCATGACTTCACCAGCCAACCCTGCGAATGTTACTGTCCCACAAAGTCTTAACTGTTTGTGGTGGGACTTTTTTCGAGCGCAGCTTGTCATGTTGACTCTGGGTTATCCTTGCATGATGAAATATACATGGCAGCAGATCTAAATCAACAGTGGCTGAAAGCCCTGCTGGTTAGCCACAACATTTACACAACAAGCTCAACCTATTGAGATGGGAGTCAACATGAAGAATAACTTCAGCACACCTGCTTCGCCCTGTTAAGACACACATTTACTCAAGATAACATGACCCAGATTTGCCCTCCTTGTTATCCTTTCAGTGATTTCTGACGTGTTTCTGTGTCTCCAGCTGCGCTCATTCTATAGAAACTTCACTTGATCAATTGCTCACTAATGGTTGCAGTGTGATGGACTGTGTGTGCTTATTTGGGCCAACCCAATACAATAAATCAGGAGCGGCATCTGCCACTTCAGCAGAGGCAGACCTCCAGGTCAGGTCCTACAAGCTTCTGATAAAAACCGAGATACAAGATAGAAGCTGATACAGCTTCTGATATGTAGAGAGTTCAGCTACTGGTGTTGATCCTGCTCCCAGTGTCCAACTGCTTTCTGACTGTCCAGTTTGACTGGCCAGACCCCAAAGATATTCAATTTAATGTAATGTAAGATAAGTAACCCAGCAAATCTTAAAGGACCATACCAGTGTTACTACATGTAATAACATTGGCTACACAGGTTACATAATCCCCACCCATTTTTCCAATAATAGCTTTATCTACGAGATATCATGTTTGTTTACATTTTGTTTATATTCAATAAATGTTACAGAAAGTAGCTGAAAACGTGTGACAATGTTAGGTAAAAAGAACGTCTGGGTCAAAATCCTTCTTCACATTAATATTTGAGCTAGGAAGGCAGCACTTGTAAGGAACTATTTTTCCAGGCGCAGTAACTTTTGTCTCCACAGCTCCCCCCCCCTGTGATTTTTCACCAAATAAACACAGACGTATTCTTTAAAAGGGTGAGGTACCCATACCTAGCAACTCTCGCGTGTCCTATAGTGTTTCTATACTCTGTTTCACCATGAATGGCAGTGAATGGGGTTTAAAAATGCAGTCTGAGATCTACTTAAGGACACACATGGTTGAATTTTGACAACAACATTTGTAGAAGATAGGTGTGATCTCTGCTACCGATGACAAGTCAAAAATAGACTGGTACGTCCTTTAACATTTGGAAAAATCAAATGTTGCCATTTTTGCTTTTAAAGGACATAAAAATCTGGTTAATTTACAACTTCCTTTTAGTGTTGCTGTTGTGTAAGATTTACAGTCACAGTTTAAAGTCCGATACAATTTAATATGTTTTACTGAATTTACTTTAACGTCCCTCAGCAGAAGTGCAGTTTGGAAAGGGAGTTTCCCACTGAGACGACACCTGCAGGCATGTGAAGGCTTTTAAGGAAATGAGTGAGTTCATGGGAAGTTCATGGCTGCAGAAAGGCCTAAAGGATATAAACAAAGTATTGACACAACTACTGGAAAATACTTACAGTGTATGTCATACAGTGGATGTGTGACCGCCCGGTTTTTTCAAAGTCAGGCTTGAGCCCTCAAGTTATCAACAAATTATAAGATATAATGTAACTTACTTTCGGGATGACAGATACTGCAATTCGACTTGTGGAACAAAAAGCCGCTTGTAAAAATCACATTAACGGAAATGTTAGCATTTTACAGAAGCAGCACAGCTTATCTTAAACTATGTGGCTTTAAAAATAAAAGGAAAGCATGACATTATGGATTTTTATTGCAGCTCTTTGTGTTTTATCTGCTGCCAGACGTTTACAGCATGAGACTTTGCCCTTATTCCCTTAGACAATTAAAAGACTCTGACAGCAATGTGAGGCGACATGTGACTGTGTGTCTCTCTCATCACTCAGTGTTGGATGTGTGGGCTAAAAGCTCACAACCATACTGCCAATGTCGCTGTCCATTTCTGTGTAACCATGACAACCAAGCACCGATACATCACTGTCCTCTTAAAGACTGGATGACAACTTCCTGTCTCTGGTTTGGCATCATTTTGCTCTGCAGACCGGCCTTTTAAAAAAAAGGGCTGATGGGATGCCTGTTTGCAAAATTTTACACTTGGCAACAATAGCACAACATTAAGCCAGGACAGACGCTCAATCAGCACTTTTTTGTGACTCAGTGGAGCCGTGATTTGTACACAACTGTGTGTTTTTTTTTCCTCCCCTCTGCTTCTTTCATCCTCTCTCCTGGGCTGCAGATTCCCGGCATGTCTGCCCAAAGACAGATGAAGGAAACCAAATCCTCCTGAGCCAAACGTGGCCCAGATAACAAAACAATCTTGTATTTACTTGCTTTCCTTCCGTTCTGCTGTCTGTGCATGCAATATGGAGTTATACTCCTTTACACACAAGCACACAGAAAAAGGTGTGTGTGTGTGTGTGATTTACTCTACCACTTGTTCGCAATGGAAAAGAGGCGTCACAGAAACTACGGCCAAGCTGAAGTCATGTTTTAGATTTACGACAATTCCGACAGATTATTTTCATCCGGGACCTGTAATTTACAGACAAGATAATATCTGCAGATTTACAGCTCTGAACGCACCAACAGTCAAATAAAAAGGTCAGTCAAGGTCCTCTGCTGAGGCCCCCGCCATTCCGGTTTGGTGCCTCACAGAGATTCCCTGTGGACACAAGGACGAGTGCAGGGGGGCTGAAAGTCATTGTGGATTAGCGCCTGACAACTGGAATGTTCCTGCAGCTGGAAAAGTGTTGGAATGGATGGGCAAATCCTAGGTTCGTGTCACTTAAACGCACGCACATAGACCAACTGCTGCATTCTTCTAAGGTTATACAACTCCACCTCCTGCCTCACCCCGTGCCTAACAGTTACGCCGATGATGTCCAGCCAACATGCAACCAGCAGCCAAACTGGTTGTGTAGGGCTGCAATATTTTGGGAGAATGTCTTAATTGTGACTATTTGGATGGATGATTTGAGATATTAGAAAGGATGATAATTTGTACATCATTTTTCTCCTTTTCATTGAAAAACATATTAAAATGATTATGGTGTAATTTTTGCAGGGATCTGTACCAAACAAAGAGGTTTTCTTAAGCCTGTCGAATACGATGTTTAGGCCAAGAAACTCTGTAGCACAACAATATTTGAACTGAAATAATATTTTGACTCACATTTCTCCTCTAAATAATTGTGCCTTCCTGCCTGACCTCGTCAAAAAATTGCAATATTGATTGCAGTAATTGTGATTTTTATTAAATTTCAATTCATTGTGTGGCCCTACCAGGCGTTAAATTGTACAATTTTTGAACATTAATACTTCCAAGACATTTAGAGTGCATAACGGCTACGAGAGTTAACAAGGCATTCACAAGAGATAGGATGATAATTTCAAAATTTGGCAGCTTCTCCCTTTTGGTAACTGTTTTCTCATGAAATATAAAATGATTTTAAATCTTCAGGCCTCTAGAAATGATTTAAATTCCACTAAATTAGTCTGATTAGGAAATTAACTAAGGGTTGGATGAAAAAAAATCATGCATATATCATATTGTATGCTAGAACTGGGAGACAGATTCAAAAATTACAATTTTTTTGACCAAATTTCCTCTCTGATGTGACAATAATGTCTGGATTTCTATTGATGCTTTTAAAAAATATTAACCCAATTCCATTTTTTGATCAATAATCATTAATAATGAGCCAGAACCTGACCCTAACCCCATATAATGACAAAGGGGGTAAAGAACTGTCTGACGAGTTGAGAAAATTACATTATTTTTCTGTAATGTAGCCTTTAAAATCAGCAAAAAACACAATTTATTCCATATCACAATATGATGATTTCCAATGTTCAAGACAATATGTCTCAATAATGATAATATCTTTATATTGCCCGGCCCTAAATTCATTAACTGACTTGTCATAAGTTGTAGACAAACACCTTTAGTGAGGGCAGATGAGGAGAAGTCTCTCAAGCAACAAAGGTTGGGAGACAACTCTGTTTTTTACTACAAGTTTTATAAAGCCCTGAACTTCATCCTGCCTGACCTCGTCAATCATGTGCCAACCAGCAGATTAAGCTCATACGGTGTCTGCCAGCATTAATCTTGTTGTGTTGCTACTCATGAATGAGACAGCATCCTTCTTAAGAGTCTGTATGGCATGGAAGGAAAAGCACTCGGAAGCAAGGACGAGCACTAAAACCTTAAGGGACCAGCTTCTCAGGTTATGATGCCATCTTGACAAAGTACAGCATCATGTTCAAAGTCACTCAGGGTCATTTCAAAAATAAAGTTTGAAGATGCTCCAGGCGTAACAATCCAGTTCAGCTGCAAAGATTTACTGTTGTTCACTGCTAATGCTGCAGCACTCCGGCCTTATCTAATGTTTCTTTTTCTTCTGACTGAGGGTTTTTCTGTGGTTCTCCACAGCGCTTCTCTCCCCTGGAGGTCCACGCTGTTTGTCAGAGGCGAGTTGTTTTAAGCCCCGGCTCTGCAGTCCTTCTGCTGCCTCCGGCCTTTCCTCTTACAACCCCTCTATTAGTGGGTCAGCTGTGTGCTGCTGGAGACACAAGCAAAAATGGAGCTCTACAGCTGCACACTGGCAAAGACCATTATAAGTGGACAAAAGACGAGAGAGGCAGCAGGGGAGAGGGAGGGAGTGTGGGAAAAATAGAAAGAGCAAAATGCCGCTAAATGCAGCCAATAATTAAAGCAGCATTAGTCAACTTGAACGGCAGTGCCAAGCTACACAAAGGAGAAGTCGGTCCTTTTCACTAAATATCACAGTGCCAACATTGTGAAAAATAAAAACCCTGAAAAGCTGAGTTAAGTGTACTACCACTGCGGGCAATGGTTTTTACATCCCGCTGCCAACATGGACACTTGTTCAAAGAAAAGATCCAACTTAGTAACCTTCAAGTCAGCAAACAGGAGGGTTTCAGGGGCCAAACAAGACACGACTCCTGGACACGAAGCCACCACCAACACAGAGTCCACACAGGAAAAGCAGCAGCAGCTTTAGTCCATCTGTGTCTATGCAAGATGCAGGTACTCTACTGAACTGTGAGTCACCCCTGTGTTGGTAGCACTCAGAGCCCAATACACAGTCACTGTTCTTTAGCGCATAGAGTAGAAGAAAACAGACTTTAAGTGTAAAAATATGCTCGACAAAGCAGAAATGTTGCTTTTGTCGACAGCTGGATTTATTAAAATAGAGGAGCATCTGCTCCTGTGCGGCGTGTCCTGCAGCTACATCTGCATCAACCTGTCCACATCTAGTTTCAATCAGCAAAGAAGCCACGACGATTGTCCATAGCTCCGTTCAGAAATGACAGTGTTTCTAGTTTTGACCCTGTCGTCGTCAGCACACTTTTTTAAGGCATTTTCTGGTTCTTGTCTCTGTGACAATCTCAAGTAGAGAGGAAATGAGCAAGGCTGACTCTGTCTTTACCCAGAGGGACAGAATGAGGCCGGGGTGATGACCGGATCGTGAGATTAAATTAATAAAAAACATTAACTCTTGGGGGGAAAAAAGCCAACCCGTCTAACTGAACATTCGTCATGCAGTGCACCAATTAACTAGATACTGTAGCGACTCTTGTCAAGCTTTGCGTCTTAACAGGAAACAGCATGATACTTTTACACAGACTAAATCAAAATCTTTAGTAACTTTGGAAAAAATGAGTCCTTGATTTTAGACATAGGAAGACAAAAACAGCGTCTCATTTATAGCCAACGACTGTCAAGTTTTTTCAGATTTTAAGCTGTATTCAGATAAATCAGGTGATCCAGTGAAACGCTGAAAGGTTGTCCGAGGGACTGTCACGTAATTAACATAACAGGACCCATTGTGTGATGTCAAGTTGTGTACTCTATTCCTCAATCCAAGGGTAGTAGTCGATTGCTGGAAGGATGCACCTTTACGTGACTGGCTGCCGCAGCGAGACGTAGAGCTGCGTTTCTCCTGAAGTTCAGCCAGATGCAACTTTTTGACAACAGCTGCATTTTTTTCAGGCAGTCACAGCCAAAACAGACAAGTCTCCATCAAATGAATTAGAAAACCGTCTTTTTTCGCTAGATCCCCGGAATTGGTCTGAATGCAGCCAAGATCAACTGTTAGCAAGCAGTTTGTTCAAAGTTTCTGTACTTTACGCCCAGGCCACACATCCTGCGTGAGCAGCACGTCTGCGTTGCATTACTTCTTGCTTTTTTTTCCTGTCCCAATGTTAACAGATTAGAACAGCCACACAGTAAGCGTGAGACGCACCCTAGAAAATCAGAGTCTCGCCTATTCTCTCCTACAAGACAAATAAAAGAGAAATAATCTG
>JAQFJA010000015.1:14840611-14851033 GCA_029874485.1 Naso brachycentron
TTATTGCAAAAAATTTAAATTAGTTTTCAAATTTGACACCTTCTGTTTTGCATATAATCCATGTTTAAAATGGATTTTTCAGCAAAGCAATGATAATGAATGGCTAATTCGCTAAAAAGAACTTGCAGCAGCATATTGATCTTGCATGAAAACATCTTTCACTGTTGTTAATTACAGAAGTTTGTTGCTGCGATAACATGTAAACTGGAGGGATTGCTGTTCTTTCTGAGCAGGCCATGTATTTGAGCTCTTAAATATTTAAAATCTTATCTTTTACAAAAATTGGACGGTGACACGACATGAGAAAACATTACTGCGTGTTTTCTCTGCAACTTTTCACATTGATTGATTTTAAAGAGCCAACCGGCTGACATCAAATGTATCCCTCCCGCAGAAAGAGTTGAAAAATAAGACCAAATATTGATAGATCTAGAGGGTGAATTTAAATCAGTAAAATATTTATACTCTGCATCTTTTCCATGCTGTAAATATTGTGTTTTGATGTGGGAACATAGATTTACAGCTTCACGAGAACAAGCACAAACCCTGAGTGAACCTTCACAGTATCAGCTGGAGGAAATTTCTGTCAATGTCTCGCAGTTTGGTTCCAAGTGTTACGAGCTAAAGACTGAACGAAATAACCAACAAAAAGCACGACAGCCAATTACTGACGAGTGACTGATTAAATATGACAAATGCTGTGAGAAGAATTTAAATGACTTACAAAGAAGAATAATTGGCAATGTTTAGATTTAGGATTAAGTATTAAAGAGAAAAGTGCATGATGATGTGAATAAAGATTTCACTAGTACCTTTGAGGCAAGTTGAGTAAAACTTCAGTATTAATAAAACAGTATCATCATGACTTAACAATATACTGCATCTAAATAGGTATGACTTTTAAATTAGTCTTTTTTTATTTATTAAATTCTTTCTGCCCCTATTTTTTCTTAGATTGCATCTGTCTTCTACAAATGCTCATGTTAAAATTGGACCGTGTGTAAACCTCAGTAGATCTCAGACTGATTTTTTAAACCAAATTCAATGACATTCATGTTGAAACAGGGTGTAGAAACACTACAGGACACGTGAAGTTGCTAGGTCAAGTTAATTGACCTTTCTAAAAAGAACGTCTGTGTTTATTTGGTCAGAATTCGCTGAGTGAGAGAGAGAGAGGGGAGCCGAGACCTGTTGACACGAAAGTTATTACGCCTGGAAAAATAGTTCCTTATAAGTGCTGCCTTCCTGGCTCAAACATTTGTACGAAGAGGGATTTTGATTTTGATCAGATTCAACACAATGTGATTCAACACAACACGATTCGATTGGACAGTGCAAAGGGATGATGCTTCACAAGTCAATGAGACAGATTTTTTATTAATTAATGGTTTAGCCAATAAAAGCAGCACATGTAGGTCTGATTTAGAAGGAATAAAGATCTCAAATTATTTCGGTGGTCACATTTCTAAACAAATGCAAAAAACATCTTATGATCACATAGATCGGTTTTTACCAGTGCAAACATTTAACAACCAATGAATCTCGATTTCTGTCCAAAATTACATCCATTCACAGCTGCTCTACCGATTCATATTCACATCTTAACTGCTCATGTCCAAGTATCGGTACAAACGGGTTAATCTTCCCATCCCTACTCTGGTCTTTGTCATGCAAAATGCAAGACTTGCATAAAAATACCATCCAAGTACTTGCAAAAATGAAATTACAGTCTGTCAAACCAAGTGACTTCAGATTACTTGACACAGGTTTGATTCCTTTTAATAGAAGTACTGGTAAACGAAAAACAAACATTTTGAGGAGACTCTACAGTCACGCTACAGGATTTGCAAGGCAGTGTTTTGTAACGTTGTGTTTGAGCTACAAGCTAACATCAGCATGCTGAAAGTGACAAAGCAAACATGCTGATGTTTAACTGGAAATATTCACAACATTATGGATGAACGTTAAAATTTTAGCAGCTGTTGCTAAACTAAAGGTGGCAGGGAATGTCATTGGAATAGTGTTTGGTCATAAATTGAAGGCATTAGATAAAAAGTGAAATGATCGACAAGTTTTTTTTCAATGTATCCTCTTGGGATTTTGAATATACATTGCAAATTTCACAGTGATCCATTCAATAGTTTTTGAGGCATTTCACTGAGAAACAAAAATGTCAACTAGCTTGTGGCACTATAGGAAAAAATCAGGGAATCACAAAAGTTGTTCAGCTTCATCCTCTGGGAACTATAAACGTCTGTAAAGTAGTTTATGGCCATCAGTCCAATAGTTGTTGGGATATTTAAGTCTGGACTGAAGTGGTCGACCAACATTTCCATCAGTAAATTGCTTTAACTTGACTTTTCCAGAGCGGCCTCGAACTTTTCAAAAGTACTGTTTTTGAAAGTCATAGAGGTTTTTCGCCCTCTCAGGCTCTTTCTGTGTGTGGATTGAACAGCAGAACATGCTGCCTTTGTTCCAGTGATCAAAGCTAAGCTTCCTCAAACTCCTGGCAGTTATCAGTCATACTGGACAGAATTTTCAAAGCTGCCCTCTTCTCTTTCCTTTGCCCACCGTTCCCTGACAGAGCACAGCTGTTGTGCAGAAGGAGGAACCCTGTTTGCTTTCTAAGATATGAGCAATTAGCATTTAAAGCCTCTTCCCAAATGGAAACTACAGTGTTTCTCACGTAACAGCATGATCAATCAAAACCGAGCTGGGTACACAGTGCAAAAGGCTCCTGCTGAAGTGGCATGTATGCTGAATCTCACACGGAGCTCTGGGACAGAGTGTTCCAGCGCAGCACAGCTTAGAATCAGACCAGCTTTGATTAGTGACAATGCGAACTTAATCAGGATGAGAGCAGAGATAACAGCAAAGAAAAATGCTTCCTAATCAGAGAGGGAAGCAGCCAGAGGGAAGCACTCAAGCACCTCGGGCTCCAGAGGACTCTGACTCGGGCTGCAGCTCATGAGAAACACCAAGGATATTATTTACCGTGTAGTCTTTTCAATACATTTATTGTCACTACTTGGCCTAGTTTACAGACTCAATAGATTGCCGTGCATACTCTCATCCTTCACGCTCCTCCCACACAGAGCAGAAATATCAAAACAATACTGGTGCAGCGCTCGTGTACGTGCCATATGCTTCTTTGAACCCTGCCCCCATCCCCTCAAAACAAATGATTAAACTTTCAGTAGGATGCACAATTTTTTCTGTGCTCTCACTTTAATGCACACTTATCACACACAAACTCACGCACACATACACACACACACAGGACTGTGAGTGATATAACAGAGGGCTGCGAGCAGGTTGACAGACTTGGGAAAACCTCCTGTGAACACCGCAACATTCCTCAGACCCATCTCCATTCATTAAATATGAAAGACAGTGTTTCATGTTCTCACCTTTATTGGGTGACACACACACATACACACACACACAAAAACCCTCCTCATAGACACACATACTGACTCATACAAATGCGGAGATCAAAGGGCCGTCATGTAGCTCAGCAGTCTCCCAATGAAAAGCTTTTCTATTAAAACGTCCACTGGAGGAGCTGCAGGAAGCCAGAAATGCTTTCAGGAGATGGAAGAAGGAGAAGTCCCCGTCTGTAAACCGAGCTGCACATGACACTTTCAGAATAATTCTCCTTTATCACAACTTGGCTCTTATTTTTTATATTTTTGGCAATCATTTCTGTCAGTAATAAAACTCAGCAAAAAAGGCTTAAATCTGAGAACACAGCAACACTGACACAAGGCGTGACCATGTCAGATCTCAACAAAAATAACCGCACCCAAAAACACCATATGACAAGGTAACACCTGCTTAAATGACTATTTGACTTAACACTATACAGAATGTATCATTATTGACATAACTGTTTGATTGACTGATTGAAATGTTTTTTTTTCCGAATATGTAAAGAGCAAGAAACGCCAGACAGACAAGAAATAATAGTTTTAAAAAGATTTAAATTTAAATAAAAAGGGATGGTGGACAGACAGGAAAAAAAGTATATATTCACAGAAAAGCATGAAGCAAAAGAATTAAGTTGAAGTTACAGCTACATGCTAAAACACAGAGTGATAGTAGCAAAAGTAGAAAAAAAGGTACAGACTCATTACCTCACTAACATCTATTACATGGCAAAATCATGCTAGTATGCTAACATTAGCTAACGTTACCCATAAGAAGCTACTTGGACATATCAGACCAAATAGCAGTGCTGAGCGTATAGAGCTGAGAAATGGCACATTTTGTTGGTAATTCATTCAGCTTTTTATATGTGAAAATAAAATAATGATCGACATTCTTTCAAATGTTTCATAACCTTGCTTTAACATACAAATGAGAGAATTATTGATTTTATCAAACGCCTTCTGAAAACTTCCAAAGGTATCAAAATATTCTTATAACTTGATGAATACAGTGTCCTTACTGCCAACAGCCATGACTGTTTCAATTTTATTTATATTTAATGTAGTTTTTCTTTTTTTATTCATGATTACTGTATTTTGCAGTATTTTTTTTCTTTTATAATCATTGTTACGCGTCAAACAGGAATATACCTTTTACATTAAAACCTACTTGACAATCAACCTGAATTTAGATTGCCACACCTACAACAAAAGGGCCTACTTTCAAGCAATTCTTAATATTGTCTAAATTTTCTGTGACCACCTATACTGTGCCGATGCAGCTTCTGCTTTGCCCAACCCCTTCAATTTGATTGGCAGCTGCCCTGCGGCTACCGCCCAAAGTTCAACACGGTGAACTCAGGGCGGTAGGGCAAAATTTGTGCGCGTTCACATGGGCGGCAACCGCTTCTTGGTCCTACCGCCACAGCTGAAACCTCCTCCCCCGCTGCCTTCCCCTCACTGAAATGACTGGAGCGGCGGGGCGGTGTGTAAAGACCTTTACTTGGTCTAGTATGATTAGTAGGCTTAGCTTATTAGCTAATGTGAGCAAATTTGTTAATTATGGCATTAGCAGAAGTTACAGTCTTCCTTAAAGGTGTCATGGCTGCAGCAACTCACATACCTACACAATGAAATGCTGCTTCTTTCACTGAGCAGTGTGCTGATAAATGCTGAACTTAGGAGGATTGTCTCTTTGCTCGCTCTCTTTTGTTTGGCTCCACTGAGTGTTGTACATAACCTCTCCGTCAGCAGCCTGCAAAAGAGTGCTTACTTCCCAGGAGGAGGAGAGAGAGACAGAGAGAGAGAGAGAAGGTGTTTGTGTGCATATGCCACATAAAGCCAGCACCGCTTATCGCTGCCATGCTGCATGCGTCCAGGAAGAAAATGTCAAGCTGGTGTGAAATTTTCAGGTAGGAGCTCTTATGATGGCACCCCGAAGCGAAGGGGAAAAATGTTTGAGATCTCTAGTCATGCTACAACATCCACCCTGTCCTCACAGATGGAGCCCCACTTACTACCAGCAGGAGGCATCCTGGCATTTCCCCCACACATTCTGTACTCCTGCAACACTCAATAATCTCTCGCTTCTTCACCTTATTTCCCCTTCTTCTTCTTCTTCTTCTTCTTCTTCTTCTTCTGTTGCCATGTCTGCTTCTTCCCTCCTAAACTATCCCCTCATCTCATGCCCTTGCATGCAGTCTTACAGCAAATGTCTTTTTTTTGAAGTTTCATTCTCACAAGCTTGTGCATTTTTTATTCTGCTTGTTCTTTGGTCTTAAGAACAGGGTGGCGAACCACACAGCCCACAGACACTGCAGGGATTAACCCATGTTCTGTTTCCTCTTTTCATGCTTTCTTTTCTTCCATCTTTTGAGGAGCAAAACCAGCAAACCAAATCATTTTCAGCACCTAAGGCCTTTTGTAGTCACCCTAAATTACAGTCCTTTCCTGCAGCCTGCCACTTCACAGTGCTGGGCCTCATTTATCATGTCTCCTTAATGTGGCACACAGTCGAGTGAGTGAGTTTACTGTGAAAAACTTCCCACCACTGATAATGAAAGTTTCTTCTGGTCAATACGGGCACAAATCCACTGGCTAAGGTAACCTTTAGGAGGGCAGAGAACTCACAATTGGCAGTACACTCCAATGAAATATAGGCTTTCGAACAAAGATGGGAGTTTGGTATGCTGCTGTTTGCAGCAGAGCCAAAGTACAACCTCAATTACATAAACTTCAAAAAGGAAGCTGGAAAGTCTGAGACAAAGAAAATGTAACAAAGTTATATAACTGACCTTAATTATGTGAGTTTGCTTTCTGGAGATTCACTGTTTTTAAGGTATAATAAGTGCAATTTTGATATCCCATAACACAAAATGCGGATGCACATCTTCAAAAATTACATCAGTGCAAAATGTTTTATTTTCCAAACTTAAATTCTGTATCTGTAGAGAAAATGCAAAGTAAATAGAGGATGATTGATTTATTCTTTTATTTAACCTTTACATATTCACATGTACTACTTAAAATGATACTCCACTGATTTAGCACTGCATTCCCTAAAATTGTTTAAAAAAGTATAAAAACTGAGGCAGCAGATCCTGATATCTTCTTATCAAAATCTGGCAACCCTAATGCTAATGTGCCTCGAGCTGCTAGCCTCAGGCAGAGATGAGGAGCGGGATACAGAGGTCTCGTAAACTCCCTTCTTTCAACTACACACCGACAGAAATTTTCATTTTTAAACATCTAGTGAACTAAAAGTCACTTGAGGAACTTTATCAGACTTCACAAAACTCCCTCTGGAGTCAAAAAGATGTTATGCAGCTTTTTTCTCATATAAAGAACAGTCTATAGCCATGCTAGTGTCTCAGAGAGGCAGTACTATACGCATAATTATCAATCTTCTCGATTTTCCCGGGAGACTCCAAATTTTCACTGCCCTCTCCCGGTGTCCTCCTGTTTTCCAATTTCTCCCGTATTTCTCTTAATTTAATAATATATCACCAAACCTGTTTTTAACAATAAGGGTACAGCGTGTATAAGCCTACTGTTTCCACACGGATAACTATACAGATGCACCAGGCACGTCATGTGAGCCCGAAAGAGTGCAACTAATTTTCAGCCCACGAGAAGAAAACATGATAAAAGGAGAAAAAACATCTTTTCCTCATGCTCAACGGCAAAATCTGCCCACACTCATTTCTCCATTGAGTATGGGATTCGCAATGAAGGCATGAATCACCATCTGGAAACTGAAAGCAATCACTGTGCATATGATGATGCATATGAAGTGTGTAACGTTAACAGATTCTGTGAGGAGATGGGTAATGAGTGTAATGAATGTACATAGTGTATACTTGTTTATCCCAGAGATAAACAAAAACAGCAAACAACTAAACAGTATACCCCCCTGTTAGAAAATCCTCCCGTTTTTTCGAAGTCTCAAGGTTGGCAAATGAGAGCTTCAACATGCTGACACTCAACAACATGCTTTTATTAAAGGTCCAACGTGTCGGGTTTAGTGCCATCTAGTGGTGAAGATGCGGTTTTCTCACTGTCCCCTTCCAAGTGTGTAGGAGAATCTGTGGTTTCCGCAAAACTTGAGTTCGTCACAACAAACAATAACATGCGACTTGCAGAAGATGCTCTCCAGAGCCCTTGACTGGTGCCACTGTAGAAACATGACAGACACCGTAGAGGAGAACCTGTTCAATCTGAGTTTGAGTTTATTTCATTTCAAACATAACAACAATAATAAAAAAGAAAAAGAAAAAAAGGCTCCATCGGGGAACAAAACAGAAGATGTGTCGAAAAGGAGCAGGAGGAGATCCCCCTAAGTTCCACACAAAGCACAGCTGAGGCTGATGGCATTGTCTTTGGTTATTTGGTCATAAACGTTTTTGTTAAATACAAAATTACTGAACAACTTGATTGTCTTGAGGGAGGCATGACTGTCTTTCATGGTAGTCCTTCCAGTAGTTTCAATGTGCTGGACTGACATTTCCATCAGGCCATTCTGAATATTGGTTTATTCTGTTTCTCAAAGCCAAACAAACTTGATAATGTGCTAAATTAATCCTGTTGCATGTAGTTTAAAGCAACATTGTGTAACTTTGACAGCGACCAACCGCTTAAAAAAAAACGAAACTTAACGATGCATGTTCCTACGTCGGACTAAACAGCTATTCTAGTAAAATGGGATCATATTTTACAGAGGAAATGCTCGCTGGTTTTCCCTCCGATGTTTGACGACTGCTCTGCCCGTCTGCAGCCTTTTATTTTAGCGGAGCTGTCACCAGCAACGACCCGGTGCTGCAGTTGCAGCTTTGGCCTGCAGGACGCCTACATGTTGCTTTCAGGAACCTCCGTGAATCACAGAGTTGAGGCAGAGCAGTCGTAGGACATCATCTCCATAAAATATGACCTGTTTTACTCAAATCGTTGTTTTATGCGATGTATGAATGTGCATCGTTACATTTTGGTTTTCGAAGCAGTGGGTCTCAGTCAAAGTTACACAGTGTTACTTTAATAATATAATAAAAAACTTATTACCTGTTATTTGATTGTATTAGTGCGGAGCTGTTATGCAGATAAAGCTAACAGACCTCAGTAGGTAAAATAAGGCATTAGATGTAAACATTATGTGCCTCTGTAGCTGTGACAGAACCTGCCGCTCGCCTCCCCACTGAACATTAATACTCTAAGACCACCTGTGAATTTAATTCTCACCGTGTTCAAAGTGTTTAATAGTTGTGTTTGTGGAAGAATGAAGCCATTTAGTTCAGGATTATCCAGAGTTCCAGGTCCACTGTGAAGATCAGCAGGAATTTTTACAGGTGGAAAACTCAGCAAAGCTTCTAATAGACAACAAACACAACAAGGTGTTTGTTGATGCTGCTCTTGTTGAATCTTTTTCATTCTTAGCACTATTATTAATTCCTCTCGGGAGCCTCGTACAACAAATAAACAAAGCCAAAATGACTGCTTGTGACTCAGAAATTATGTTTTCAAAGGTCCCGAAGATGCTGATGAACAGAAGTCAATATTTCCTCAAACAGTTTAACCTGTGATTCACAAGCTTGGCTCTCTTTTCCCTGACAGACTGATAATCACCATCCTGTCTGTCACAATCAAAAGCAAAATCAACAAAGTCGTAACAGAAAAGGATGCTGTGTGCTTTGTGGGTAGTTTACTGGCCCTGTCAGATGTAATATTTTCAGAGCCTTGCTGAGGATGTTGATGAATAAACATAATGTGTTAGAAAAAAATCTCTCCTACAAGACAGCCAAAAGATCTCCCTTTGTCTCAGTAGAGGGGGTGCTTAATAAAGAATAAAGGTTTTTTTCAGGGATGGATGCGGCACAAACAGGGCAGTTGTCAAGACTGTAGACTTGACCGGAATCACAAAAGAAGAGGACCAGAATTAAAGGGACCCTCTGGAGTTTTTGACCATTTGTAGCGCTGCGGAGGCGCCATATATTCACAATATTGCAATGATCTACAGGTGGTGCTAATCTACAAAGAAATGCAGCAGCAAATGCAGGGAAGAAGACGACTAATAAGTAACCAAAGGTGTTGACAGATTTCAAACCTTTACAAAACATCAGCACAGCAAATGTTGAGCGAGGAAGCAAACACATTCAACCTATTTGTTAAGCCTCTGGAGGACACACAATGCATTTTGGGAGTAAAATCGCAAGTAAACAAAAAGTTTGCCTGCTTGGGAAAATAAACCCCACAGGGCATTTCAAATTGGGACGGGACTGTTTTGTGCTACAATAACAGTGGTATTTCAAGGTTCACTGCATGTTGTGCTAAAATCTTGGTCACTATGTGCATCAGACTGCAGGAAACATTGTCCATATGCACCAAAACATTTAGAAATGAAGGAAAAAAACAGGATATAGCCATGGTGCCGGCATTGTTTTTTTCTTACATCATTCACAAACAGAAGTGTGGAGCCACTTCCATGGTAAATAAATACACGGCGCTGTTGTACTAACGTGTGTATGTTTTCTGGATCCTTACAATGCAGGGTCGGCCATATTTTGGGCAACAGTTTTGGATTAATTTCCAAACATTTTGACATGATTCATGGTTGTCAACTTTTACCTTCCGCGGCTCAAATCACACAGTGGCCAATACTGAAAACTGACTCTCTAAATACTTGAAAACAAAACACTTTGTTCTCGTGGAACAATAGAAAATAGACAGAAGGAGGCTGACACGGTCCTACCTTAAAGGAAAACTGCACCTTTTGGGGAGGCTTAGCCTATCATCCGCAATCCCTAAGTGGGACAAGAGCGTAGATGCCTTCACCTGCTCTACATGTTCAGTTGGTCACTGGATAGCCGCCTCGCACTGGCAGTTTTGTACGTTCAATGGAAGTAGTGGGGATACACCATCACTGCAATCTACAGCCCCTAAAACACATCAAAATCATCTCTAGCACGCTCCATCTACGTGTTGTGACCTTCATATTAACTACACT
>JAQFJA010000015.1:14866778-14879844 GCA_029874485.1 Naso brachycentron
TTTTGTTTTTTCATTATTAAAGAAAACCCGAAGAGGTTTGGACTTGTTGCTGCCACATTTAATGCCACTTCTGCCGAGTTTCAGGATTTACAAAGAGGATAACAAAGGCTTGAACAGGGCTGATTCGTAAGTAAAAGGAAACACTTAACGTGATTTTTAAAGAGCCTGCAGGCTCCTGCTGAATTTCAGAGGAATAAACAGTGTGTTTGTGTTTGTGTGTGTGTTTGCTTGTGTGCCCTGTGGCTATCTGTGCTGCGACTGTGCTTGCTAATGATACCTAATGAATTTTGTTCTCCAGAGCAACAGCACAAAAGCTCTAATGATAAACAGTTTGGACGGCAGAGGTAATCAACGACTGTGAATCATAACTCACAGTTTACACATTAAGTCATTAAACTGCACATAAAAATATTTGTGTCACTACTTTAAAGTGATAATCAGCAATACAATCTTTTCAACAAATCAATTTAAAGCAATATGTTACGGTCTCTGTTGCTAGGCAACTATCTAGACGAGGCCATTGCTATGACTTAAACATGGCGATCAGCTCATGCACATCAGCCTGACCCGGAGCAAGACCCTGGACCAGGCTGTAAAACGAGGCTATTGGCCTGAGTGGCCTCCGCATCTGAGGGGGTCGTTGTCAAAGCTGACCTGGGGTGACTGCAACGCCGTTGCCGTTGACGATGGGTCTCTCCTCCTCCTCCTCCTCAGGGGGCTCGATGCTGGCTTTCTCCATGTTGCTGACCGACTTGTTACGCTTCCTCTTGCCCTCAGAGGTAGGTCTGGCGCCCGGCAGCAGCTGGTCCGTTACATTTAGCAGCAAAGCACTGGGCTCGGCCGGAGGCTTCGGTGTACCGTAAAAGTTATCTGGAACACAGAGGAGGACGAGTTGTGAGACATAAACGCCATTTTCAGAGTGTCGCCATGAGTTTGACATTTGTGATTCAAAGGGTAATACCTGAAAACTATCAGATGGATTTCTGTGAAATTCAGAACAGAAATTCATGAATCTAAATGACTTTGGTGATCCAAGGGAGGTGGTGAGTTCTGTTTTTTTTGGATAGTTGTGAATTTAGCTCTGATACTTCAAGATCCTCAAGAATTCATTGAAGAAATATAGTGCAAAATTCCATATCCTACTCATTCTTACCACACTGACCACAGGTTTTATCTGATCCGGAATGACCAAGCAGGAAGTATGAAGAAATGTCTCAAAACATGTCGTGATTCCCTGATCACGTAAGGTGATGGGGCCTCACATGATGTCCCAGAACAAGATAAGATGACCTGAATGTTTCTTTCTTTCTCAAAATGTTGTGTTGGCACAAGAACAACATAATGTGCAACTCACTCCCCTCCTGACCTTGCAGATGTCACTGTGTATAAAACACTGACATTCCCCGTGCTTGTTGCTTATTCATTGTGTTTGAGTCTATCTGTGTAGAATGATTAAGGGTAGAGTATCTTTTATCCTGTGACTCAGTGTTGTTTCTTTTTTAATCAGCATAAACTGCATTAGCTTGCGAAAACAACACACAGACTGTCGTAAAAAGTACCATAAACAGTGAACTAGAGGTTCAGCCCGATATATCACACACAGTATATGACAATCTGCAGATGTAAATTAAACTTACAGAGACAGATTTTTTGACTCTGCATTATTTAACAGAAATTGCCACAAAAGCTCCTCTGATGACCCTTTTACTTTTCATCTGCTCCCGTTTTAAAAAATTTAAATATTTCAATTATTTTTTTAAAAAAAAAAAAAAAAAAAAGAAGAACTAATGACATTTGGCTTCCACTGCAGTAGCAATTTCCAATTTTAGCATACATGAAAGGTTGAACAATGTAGGTGACACAGGTAAATCTGCATGTTTCCATTGTCACTTTGCATGTGTTAGCATGCTGATGTTTTTGTGCTTTTAGCTCAAATCCTTGTTGTGCCAAAGTATGACCTTAACAAACTGTTAGAACAGCTGCAGACTCTTGTTGGTTTAATTATCACTAGCATTTAACCAGTCAATATGTCAGCTTATGAAAATCCCAAAATAAAACTATGACATGCAAGATTTCTGCACAGAATATGCATTTCTAATCGACCTTATGAAGGAAAACTTAAAAAATCCAACGCACATAATATAAATTTAAATGTAAAGAAATAAATAGAGTGAATAAAATAAGAGCAAAAACACTGCAAAGAGGCCCACAGTGTGAGGAAAGTAAAGATGAGTGACATGGGAACATTAGGTCAAAGGATGTTCGTGACACTGCTGCACCAGCTCCAGCTGCCTCTGACAACACCAGCTTGTTGAAGCCAGCTGAACCATGAACACGAGCTGGGGGCTCAAAATCACATCATTCCTCACAATGTTGCAAGTTATAAGTTCTGCACAAAGCACCGCATATTTCCAAAAAAAGACACGTTGACGTGCACACACACTGCACGTCACCAGGCATTTCTGTGGGACGTCTGTTGTTGCAGATTTCTTCCTTCTTCTTCTCTGCACATCAATCACTTATCTGGCCAGGCGTGGATTTATCTGGCATATGACTGTGCATTTCTGCATGGCTTGGACTGGAAAATCACGGTACCTGTAAGTAGTCACGCTGCTCAGAGCCAACTACCTGCCTCTGGGAACTGCAGTTTTTCACTTGGCTCTGACTCAATGGCTCCTTCCGCTCGGCACTGATTTTATATTTCACCGTCCTTCAGTTTGTCTGCTGACAGCAGCTCGCTCCCTCCGTCAGTTCTCCATCCGTCATTGTTAAAACCTCATAACTTCACGCTTACTTTAAGAGCCACAGTAAAGATTTTCCTTCTATGCACTATATTCCTCTAAAGGTAAAAAAAAATGCTAAATAGCACAGGAAAGACATTAAAGTGTTGAGCTTTTTAAATGTCATTTTTCACGGCTTTAACAAGAACAAACAAAAATTCCATTCACATCTTTTGTTTTGTGACTGTGGAAGAAATCTCAGCAGCAGATACATCAGAGCCTGAGCAAATAAAACTCACCCTATCTGCATGGGGGTAAATGGGAATGTTTTTTTCAAAAGGTTACATGTTCCCCTGTGGCTTCTGAAAGGTCCACAACTTTTAAACACTTTCACCCAGCACAATAACTGCAGAATCCATTTCTGAAAAGCTGTATGAAAGAGTGTCGTTTTTAACCTCAAAAATTTTGACACTTTGGTGGGTTTCACACAACAAAAGCACAGTTTTTATTTGAGGAACAGATGCTGGAGTGAGATGTCGAGTCATGTTGGTCCAAAGTCTAAGAGATGTTCTTTTCTTTCAGAAGATCAGACGCTGCTTTGCCTTGGAGGCTTTTTTAAATCTGAGAGCATGAAAGAAAGCTGAAGAGATTGTCTTCATGGAATCAGTCAGGACATCAGCCACAGTTTAGGTCTGAAGTAGTTCTCACTAGGTTGGGTGTTAGATAAGGCAACAGTAGCTTCAGCTCCTTTCAAGCATCCATGGCAGAAATATCAAAAATGAGACGAGGATGCGTTTGAAAATCCATGCAGATTAATTTAATGCACTGAGCTCCAGCATTACACACAAACTCCAACACCAACTCAGACGGTTTTGGAAACAGAAAGAAAAGCAAGAGAGATTTAAATAAAAATCTGCTGGTGTCTCACTCTCTACATAAAGACCTATTGAAACATCATGTTCACGTTCAGGAAAACACGAAGTCTACGATGAAAAATGGAAGAAAGCAGCTGTAAAAAAGATTACGGGGACGCTCGGGATGAGAAGCTGTGGACTGCAGACACAAATCCCGCAGCCTTAACGAGCAAAAGATTTGCCTCTGAGAAGAAAGAAGAAACTGTCCAGGTGCCTCCCTGTGTGAACTCAAATAACCTGCAGCAGCACGGCAGAGAGCTGGACTTTGAAGTTTGAGTAAGTGGTGGAGACGCTGTCACATCTGAAAGCGGCACCGATCTCACCTACATGATGATAAAACTGAGAAAAAAAATGAAAGCCTCACTAATTCCTAGAAAGACAAGATATTCAAAGGATATGCCAAAGCATTAATAAAAACACGACTTCCAAGCATTTAGTCGAGATCGTCAAATGTTTGATGTTTTTATATTTTACAGTAAGAGGCAGATTTGAAAGGATTGTTTTGTCTGCAGATGTGAGAGGTAAGCTTTAAATTCTGCTGCCTTTGCTGCTAGCAGATAAAGTTTGGGTCATTTTGGGTCAATATCAAATGAATTCCATAACTTTGGAGCTGTATGTTGTCCTTTATTGTATCAATGCAATGTTGTGTATTTATTACAGCTCTGACTAACACTCTCACTGTCTTTCTACACCAACAGCAGCCGAGGCTCATGGGTATTGTAGAATTTACAGCACGATTCAAAAACATCCAACCCAGAGGCCAAATGTGGCCCATGAGTCAATTTCATAAGACCCCCTCATGTTTAGAATTTTTCTAAATCCATCCTGCAAAACATATTTATTGGCATTTTTTCCCAGTGATTCAATTTTAGGGCTATAATTTTATTTTCAAGTGAGGATGCAGTGCAGCTATTTCAGCTTGAAACAACAGCACTCGCGGTCGACCTGGAGCTGACAGATTCAAGAGAGGACGATTATTTTTTTGTTTTCAAGTCTGATATGACTGCTACCTGTTTTGTCTGCAAAGAAAATCCGGCAATGTCGAGGCTTTCAAACTGAAGTGACACAACTGTATTCTTACTAAGCGAGAGAGAAATGGCAAGCGTCTTTCTTCTTTCTAGGGTGTCTATAGTTGGAAATTATTGCAAAAAGACAAAACAAAAAAAGTGTTCAAGTGGCCTCAATAACAAAACAACCTCAGCGGTGTCCTGCAGATAATTGGAGTTTAATACCTTTAAAAATAAACAGACAGTAGAGCAGAAAACATGAAACCTGATATCGTAACATGAACATAAAGTTTTGCTAATTGACCCTGAAGGCTCCTCTGTTTCTTCATTTAGAAACTTTATTTAGAAACTACATGAATGTAATCTGCCATTCTAACAATGTGAAGCTGACAAAACATGCATGCAAGCTTAAAGTTAACCTTTGTGTTCAGTCAGTAGATAATGTATGTTAAACCAATGATGTGTGAGAAAAAGTATTAATACAAATAATTTCCTGACCTCTAGTTAGTCACTAGGCTAATATATGCAATGTAAAATATGCTTAAGCTAATAAAAGTGACTACTGAAATGTAATTGTTTTGTCTATGAGCGATGAGTTATTATTGAGCCAAATCTGACACTTTCATTGTATGTTCTTACTGCTAAGCCATGTTTTATGCGTGTTAGTGGAGTTACTTTAAAGTGAACTGCTTTCAGCTGCCTTAAAATTTTATGACTTTTTATGCGTTTGTTTATTTTTTTATGGCCAAAATAAGAAAAAAAGGGATGGCAGCTTTACATATAAAGTAGGTCTATACCACACTCTATCATTAAAATATATTACGTTACTTGGACCCAACAATTGAAAGCAATTTCCCCATGAGCACAGCGACAGTGGCGAGTAAAAACTTTCTTTTGACAGGCAAAAACCTCGGTACAGATCCGAGACTCAAGGTGGGCGGCGATCAGCGGTCGGGTAATAAGCACTGGTTGGGTTATAATAGGCATATAATTATTGTCTCATATTGATCAGAGGCATCTGAACTACACAAATTTTAAATCATATAGTGGCAGACTGTGATAAAAGCAAATATCAAATCAAATATGTAGATTAGTGCTGTCAATCGATTAAAATATTTAATTGTGATTAATCTCATGATTTTCATAGTTAACTCGTGATTAATCGTAAATTAATCGCACCTTTTTAAACTGTCAGATCTAAATGTAACTTTAAGGGATATTTTTCAAGTTTTCAATACTCTTATCAACGTAAGGGTGGAAAAATATACTTGCTTTATGCAAACTTTGTTTTTTTGTAATGTTGCAGCAATTCAAATCAATGAAAAATACTGTGATATATATTTGATTGAGCACTCTGTGCTCAGAAACCTTTAGTAGCTTCTATGCAAATTAGCCATGCCCTGCATGTTGACTGCCAACAGAAACGCTGAAGCGCCGGTCAGAGATCATCATTACCGGATGGGAATATTAATGATGTTGGTGAGCAACAAACTATTAAAATTATTTAGCTTGCTAACTGTTGTGTCGGTGGAGCTGAACCCGCAGGACAAACTGCGATGGAGAGATGTCAGAGAGGGAGTAACGTTAAGTAGGTCAAAGTAAGTAAGCGGTGTCTTCGTTCGGAATGTAACAGGATTTGAGCTGTTGACTCTATTTTTAGCTCGCTGTTACTTAATTGCATTCGTGAGCTAGCAGGATTAGGGTTGGGGTTTTATTAGGAAAAAAATAGTTGCAATGCATCAACTTTTTTGCCCAGCCCTAGACAGAACGTGCACGCGTTAATTGCGCTAATTTAGATCGAATGAAACTTGTGATTTACACTCCTTCCACTCACTGATTCCATTCATTTGGGGTATTTGTTTAAACACAAATTTACATGTCAGTTAGATGTCAGGAGTTCATCTTGACCTGTAGCAGGAAATGAGCAGCTTTTTGTAACATCAACACAAACCTCAAGATGATCCTCATGACAGCCTTCCTTTTAAATTTCACCCCTTCTTCCTTTCTTCCACGTCTAATTGGCCAATACATTATTAAAATGTATAAAACGCTGAGAGATGGTCTAGTGACTCAGCAGAAAAAACTCTGTCTCCCTCTCTCCCTGTGGAAAGCAGTCCGCAGGATCTGACGCCGCTCCTGGCAACCGACCGTTAAATTAGCCATCTGCAATTTTTTTTCCTCCTTCCTGCAGCGGTGGCGGGCCAACAGAGGCTGGAGTCAGGTGGGAGAGGAGGAAGTTCGCTGCTGCGTGTTATCTATATAATGGCAGGGGTCTCCTGAGAGTTGGAGTGGCCAGACAGACCGGGGGGCTGCATTTTTCGAGTGGCTCAGAATCGGAGCCTTGGGCCTGTCTGACCACAGGAGAGAGAGGATAGATAGTCTCTGTTTGTTTTGATTAGGCAACTGAAGAGCCACTGCAGCCCAGGCTCAAGGACTGAGCCAAGAGAGAGCTGACATGAAGGTACTGCATGCATGTGTGTGTGTGTGTTGGCCTCTCTTCATTCAGAATTTACAGAGGATTTCTTTCACCATCCTACATGACTGATAATACTCTTGTCTCCACAAAGCCAAAAGATGAAGTGATAGAAGTGAACTTTTGAGAGCATTCAAACTGCTGTGACTCACACAGAAGAAAAAATGCTTGGGCTGCCACAATCGCAGCATAAATTCCTTTAAAAAAAAATCGGAAATATCACAAAGAGAACTGACTGCAATCACAAGCGTGACTTCACTAAATCCTTACCTTCATATGTTCCGCTCTCTAGAAGGGCTCCACTTTTCTCCAATTCCATAAACCGGTCAACGGTCACGAAATTATAATCCACCCCGGGGACTTCTCCTTCCTTGGGCTGCCTGGTCGTGCCTGCAGGAGATAAGCGAGAAGAGTTAAGAGCCGCTGGAGCTTTGAACGCCTCATCGCCGCCGTCGCATGAAAGGAGAATTTAAGTAAGAGCGAGTCTTTGTCAGTGTCTCAGAAAAGATCAGAACATACCCGAGCTGAAACACGCTGACCCCGACCTGGCTTTTCAATAAGTGCCCTCTTTTTTCCTTTTTGTCCCTTTCTTCCATGCTCACACAGCTGAGAATGAATATTTGAGCAGCGTGCTTTTGGGGGGGGTGGGGGCAAGGTACCATTTCAGGAGCTAAGTGATGCAATTTGGACACCAAGAGGCGAAATCAAGTGAATTTGCATGGAGCTGACAGCATGTCGAGGACTCCCTGACAGGAGCTGCAGCCCTGCCAGCTGACTGATGAAAATATTTTACCCTGTAAAAGCATCATTTTAAGTCAACTTCACTGACATGACAGTCATCCCTCCTCCAAAAACTGTGTGCCAGAGTATTAATGATGTTGAAACTGAGGTACAAACGACTTCCTAAACACTTCCTCATCACCGTGTGCTAATTAGACTTGTTAAAACTGATCCCGGCTGTGATAACACGCAGCCACTCTACCCCCGAGGTGCTGAATGGGTTTTCACATCCGAGCAAGGGTTGTTCACACTGAAAGAGGAGCCAGTAAAAAACACTTGTTAGACTGCACTACGGCGTGTAAAGTATCCATCTGTGCGTTTAAAAGCTAGCAGGGGAAGGACTGTGCCACTGATCACCTCTGGTAGGAGGTGTGGGATGATTTGACTTTAAAAGGCCACCTGACATCGCTGCAGCATCGCTGCACGGGGTTGGAACGATGCCTGAGAGAGGAGCTGTGCAGTTGAGGGCCAGAGAGAGGTGGAGTATGCAGAAATTAGGCTCTTACAACACTGATTACCAAACTCTTTGTTGAACAAAAGCCATTTTTGACACCAACATTGGTGTAAAAATACCGTTTTTTGCTGCAGGTCTCTTTACGCTTGGCTTAACCCATAAAAAGTGGTCGATTTACTTGTTGCCATCAGTTAAGTTTGCATTTGCCTTAACAGGAAAAAAACAGAAACCAGGAGAAAGCAGCACTGAGGCCTTTGACAATTAAATGCAGAAAAGTGCAAGATGATAGAAGTTGTTAAAGGTGCTACATGTAAGGGCCCCCTGACACACAAAGCTGACAGCTGGCTGTCGCCCTAGTCTTCTTGTTGTGAAGGGGGACCAACTGATATACAAGATAACCAGTATTGTCAGCTGATATCAGCCTATCGCAGATATATCCCTATTGGTGCAACAGTTCTCCGATATCTGCCGATATCGGGGCTGTTTTTTTAAGGCTGGAAAAAATGCTTGGATTTCTGATTTGAAATGGTGTAATTACGTAGTTTGTCCAGCTGAGGGCAGTCTTCTATTTAGTAACAAGAAAGTGAACTGTTTACTGCTCAGTGTTCTGATGTTTGAAATAAAGACTGTTAAAATGAAAGATATCTTGCTTCCATTACGTATCTTTTTCACAAGATTTTGATCACCACATTTAGTCGATATGATAAATATCGGCTGGTATAATCGGAAATTTCAATTTTCTTGCTCCCTAATTTTGGTATCGGCATCAGCCCCTAAAATCCAGCATTGGTCAGCTGATTGGCTGTTCCCCTTGGGAAATACAGTCCCAGTGGTTCGTGTTTTGCCTCAAAAAAACTGGACTGGTAAGTCTCTTTAACATCTGGAACTGGAAAGAACCGAGCAAAGGTTTTTAAAATCTGAGGTTTTTTTATTTGACTCCAGCTCCTTGCACTGGGTCAGAAAAGCCCCTTTGTCTTTTTGCTGTAATATCATGATTTCACCTAAGAGCTATTTCTCTTTCATTTTTTTGTCTCCTCTTTCTTTATTCTTTCAAAAGCAAAAGACAAAGAGCTAACACGTGTGAAAAGAGAAAAGACCCTAAGAAGCTTTTGTCTGTGAAAGTTCACGTCAAACATCAAGGTGGTACAACATCAGAAAAAAGTTAAATCTGTATTATTGTTTTAAAGACTTTGTCAGTTCTGAACTGCAGAAGCTTTTTCATTAGAGCAGCAAACATCTTCAGTGAAAACCCTCGTCCAGAGATGTGGTTTTAACTTTCTCCAGGCAGCATCAAACAATGTAATGAATAGAAAATGAATCCAAATGAGGCCATTAAGCTGCTCGCCAAGCTTTCCCGAAGTTGTCTAGTTAATATGCTGATTAATTGGTCCTTAAATGAAGAAAGTAGAGCCAAAAAAGACTTTTCAATCAGCTCGTCTGATGGAGACTGCAGCAGTTAAACTGTGTTTTTTATTTACTGAAGACTGAGTTTTTTCTCCTCAAGCAATCAAGTTGTCAAACACGACTATCACGTGGGAAGAAGTGGCACCCTGTATGCTTTTTTTTCAGACCTCCAAGGGGAAATTTGCCGTTGACGACCTTTGAAGTCGAAAAATCAAACTGGAACCTGCTGACTGAGTAATTTGTAAGAGCTTATAAGAGCAGATGAGCAGCAGGGAACACTGCTATTTACTGGAAAACACTGTTGTGTAATATGTATGCATGTGAGTGTGTGTCTGCGTGTTTAAGTCGCACCTCCAGTGAAGAGTTTCTTGATTGTGTCTGTCTGCATGGGGGCTTGTGTACCCGTCAGATTAGCCCGCCTCGCAGGCAGAGCTGCTGCCTGAGCGGCACACACACACATTTCAAAGAGGACCTTTGATGTTGCAGAACTATATTTAGCAGCATCTTCTGCTCGGGACTTCTCTCGGGTGACAATCTCTAAAAGGAGGCAACCACAATGCCTCTCGGTTTTCACTGCTTCCTATATGGGTCACGGTCCTGAAGTGCAAATCAGCCATTCTTGAAAAACAGCAACCTCTGTGAAATGCAGCCATAATGGGTAATTTTGAGAAGTTGTACTGTATAATTATTATTTACAATGGCTTGATAACAGATAATTGGGGAACTCATTAAGGTTAAATACTGCATCCATCATTTTGTCAGCCTACGGGAGCCTGGATACCCAAATCCCCTCAGGTGTGTTTCTGGATTTGGGTCATCGTTAAGGAGTGTGTGTAGCTCACTCTAAAAATAAGCTTTTTTTTTTTTTTTCTTGCATAGATATCATTCGTAGCTGCCAGGTTCCAAAATCAGACAGAAAAATAATAAGATGTAGATCTCAAAAGATAAACTACACTTTGCTTATTTCTGATTTGAGTAGGGATTGTTCACAGGGATGAACATATTAGGCAAATTGGAGAATTGCTTGGTAACCCTCCTCTTAACATTTGACTTACAGTACGGTAATTTGATGTAAACATCAAAACGTGGAAACGTCAAACATCTGGAGCTTCTCGCATATTTAGAACAGTGTTATTTCTCCACAATAGACAACAGACAAGCAGTTTCAAGCTTTTGGTTTATGTTCAGATCATCAGCAGCAGCGGGTAAATGTGTCGAGACATCACAGCTAATAAACTGAAGGTGTGTCACAGGCCTCACCTCTGTCAGACATCAACACATAACCATCCAACCCTCTCAATGTCATGAAAACAACCTCAGCTCTTCAGAAACTTTTGAAGTTATATCCTGAAGGTTTTCATCATATCAAACACAATGTTTGATGCTAAATATGGTTTGTATATAATCTGTTCTAACCATGAAATTACACTCATTAGGACCTCATTCTGTCATGAGATTTGCAGAAAGCTACTTATCCATGTACTGGGCACAACTTTGAGAAGCAGAGAGGAAGCATCTCATGCGCACATTGCATGTAATTTGTGCACACGCACATATGTCACATAATGACGTAATCTGACTGAGCATAACAGTTGGTCTCGGGCATTTTGAAGGGGGAACATATTTGTGTCAGAACAAGTAAAACTGCATGACTGAACAAGCGGAAAAAATGTGGCTGCCTTTAAACTGAACTCTGGGACGACCCGAAACAACACGAGCCCCCGGAAATCTTCAGGATGTACAAAAACACAAAAAATATGAGGGGTGATTGATGAGTTTGAGGACAAAGGTAGAGGCAGATGCATGCAGATCAACCCTTTGAGTGATGGTGCAGAGAGTTTGAAGTTCAGAACGTTTATGCAGTTTATGTTTTGGGTAGAAATACAGTGTCTTCCACTGTTTGTAGCATTTTAGAATTATAATTTATTCTATTGTATTTTACATTTAATCTTACTGTTAAGTTATTTAGTTTTATCTTACTCTTTTTCCCCATAGTACTATTTCTACCATTGTGCTGCTGCTATTTTTATGCCGCTGTGTCGACTTAACTTTCTTCCACAGAGGATCAGTAAAGGCATATCTTATCTTATCTTTCTTATCTTATCTGATTTTTGTTACTAAGCACTATGTGAGAGAATGGATTTTGACCTTCATGCAGTCATCTAGGAATGTCGATTTTACTCGTTCAATGGCTGCTCTGTTTACCTGATTTAGCAGCACCAGTATACAACCTCTTCCCCAAGATGAAGATGGAGCTCAGTGGTCGCCATTGAACCAGTAACAATCAAGTTATTGATGCCGTGGATAACTTTCAAGAGGTTCATGAAGGCGATTTTGACAAAGAAGAGAATGAATGCTCCTTGACAGCTGGGGAAAGTTTGTAAACGTAATTAAATGTGCAAGGATTTCTATAACTGAATCCTTCTACTCTGGGCCATGAATTTTTCAATCAACCATCATTCATTAAAGTCGAAATTAAATGAAAAATGCACTGTTAAACCTTTAGGTAAATATCCCTGGTCATAGTGTGTACTTATTTAACAATGTATGCCAAAAACAAAAACAAACAAACAAAAAAAACAATTAAAGTTCTTTATATGTTCTGTCAAAGTCAATCACTTTTCGTCCATGTTAAACAAAATCTGCTGAATGATTACATAGAGGAGAACCAACCGAATATAACATGACATCTACCTGTCAATTATTACTCATATTTCAGGCAGTTCAGAGCTAAAATTCATTAGGAAGAGCGAGACAGATTTAGATTGAAAGACAGACAGCTTTGGAGAGAGAGAGATTTTGAAAAAGACAAATTAACGTTGTAATGTTAGAGACAACATTACTGGAACTGTAGTCAGCTAGCTAGTTAGCTTCGCTAGCAACAGGATGTTGAGGCAGTGTGTGTTTGGGTGTTTTCCAATCAAATTCCTCCCAATGCTGTGTCAGGCCTCTGTATCCTGTTCGAAGTTGTTTCACACAGAAATACTTTATTCTTGTACGATCACTTTAGCTATTCTTCATTCGGTGGTAGTTTCTTTTCATGTTAGGTTTTCAGACATATGCCAACACAATTACTTTTTAAAGTGCTAAATTAAAGCATGACATGACATTGTAATGCATGACAAAATGTGCTGGCGCTATCAACAGATGCTAAACTAAAAATCAATTGCTTCACTGGAGGCATCATCTGCCGTGCAGCATTAAACAGAAGCATAAATCCTCATTTACACTTTACTGCTTCCAGCCGTCTCCAAAGACAACAAACAGATCACGGCAATAGATTGTGAACTAGTGAATAACAGGTCGTTTGTCAC
>JAQFJA010000015.1:14879944-14894257 GCA_029874485.1 Naso brachycentron
AGATAAACAAGGGAATTGTTTCTTCTCTCGGGATGCAACTCGACAAATGAGACAGAAAAAGGGCCCAAAAAAGACAGACAGGGAGCAACAATAAAGGCTATTATTTGTGGTAGTAGGAGGAAGAGGAAAGTACAACAGCAACAGGAATTTATGAAGAGAGGCAGCGTGTGTAATGGATGAAAGAGCGGCTTATGTTGCAGCGTGGGCTGTGCCACTACAGCCACGTACAACTCCATAACCACAGACCACGAATCCAACTCTGACTCGTGCCACTGAGCACCACAACTAGACGGCGAGGTCACAGCTCACACCTGCAGTGGTCTCATACCAGGACTCCTACAGAACACATTAACATTGCTCTAAGCTATCCCTTTGTTAATAAAACACACTGTATTAAATTTATGACCGCTTTGTTTGGCTTCACATTTGCACATTTAAAAAATCTATAACCTGAACGCAATCTGAACCTGAGGTAATCGTAGGCAGCATGAAAAAGGCTTCAACAGGAACCCGAACAATCTCTGGAAGGCGGAAACACTGGCCTCCAAATGAAACAAAGCATTTATTTCCAGTGGATATCCCGAGGCATCACGGAAGAGATTGTACAGTGTGTTCATGACAGGGAGTCGAAGGATGTGTAAAGACCCCAGGGAGATGATTATAGCATGACCACTCAAAAAAACCATTTCCATACAGTTACTAAGCAAAACAATCCAAGCAAAAAACAAATATAAGAAGTGACATAATGTCTTTAATGTGTTTGTGTGATGCTGGGTGTGAACGCTCGCCCTTGTGATGTAACGTTTTACTAAATCTACACAGAGGCAGAAAATAACATAATACACGTGTGATAAGAGGACTGTGATCTAAGTGCACTTTCACAGGCTGAGAGGGAGAAAATTACTGTAAGCAAGTGGGACACATGGAGGCTGAAAGGAAAAATGGATGTCAGGTCATCGTGTGCTGAGGTTTGGTAAAATGTGGCACCTTGTGTCTCTCAGAACCCGGAGCGGAACAGCCTGAATTGTTACTTGTCCTGCCATAAGTTTGTGGAAAAGTTGTTTGGAGCCATGCCAGCAATCGAGCAATATTGGATCACCAATATCACCATAAATCTCTACATGGACAGTCATGGTCTCCAGAGGATGGATACCAATGACTCTGGTGATCAACTGACTTATGTCTTCTTTATCAGATTGGAATCTGTTATAAATTAGGACCTGACCAGTTTGGGATTTTTGGGGCAGATGCAAATACCGATATTAGGGAGCAAGAAACTTCCGATATCGATATATCAGCCCACACACACATAACATCAGCTGAATGTAGTTGTCAAATACTTGTGACAAAAACGTGTAATCGAACGTCAGTGCACTGAACAGTAAACACTTCATTTATTAGTTATTAAATTGCAGACGCCCTCTGCTGGACAAACCACATCATTACACCATTTGAAGTCACTACTCTAAGCATTTTTTGCAGCCTTAAAACTGTTTTAATATCAGAGCATTTCAGAAAAATTGACAATAATACGATATATCTGTAAAAGGCCAATATCGGCCTGTAATATCGGTAAACTGACACATTGGTCGGGCTCTATTTCAAATTTACATGACATAATGTCTGCAGCTAGAGGTCTCTCAATCAAAACAATGCCAAAAGATGTAGCTTGATGATGCAGTGAGGTGGTGTGGAATCATGACATTTCTACATCCAATCACCAAATATCAGCATGCTAGTAGGGTAAACAAAGATGATGCACATGGTAAACATAAATCCTGCAAACATTAGCATGTAAGCACTGTCATCAAAAGCATGCTAACACGTGCTGAAATACAACCTCAGAGACTTCTTTCACTCATCAGTGTCAGAACCAACGGGCCATTTTTGAAGATAATTTAACTTCTGGGGGCAACAACCAATGTTTAGGGGCTTCCAGAGTAGGTATGTGTTTCTCTTTATAGAGACTGCATTTTATGTTTTTAGTTCCATTGTCCAAACATTACCAAACAGTCATGAACTGTTTTTTTCCTGGCTGTGGCCTTTGATGTGTGACTGACAGGTTAATTTATTAGCTGGCTGGACTTGAGAAAATAGTGACTTGCTGAGCTCTGAGAAGCTCTGAGCTAAGCGTCAAACAATAGTGAGAAATTCAGTCTTTTGGCTGGATTTTTTACTCTGTAAATACATGTTGCCTCTTTAAATTGGCAAAAAACATCTTAGCAAGAAATCTCAGAGGACAACATTTTTATTTTCATTGCTAGCACTTCATGGAGCTCATCAACAGGT
This sequence comes from Naso brachycentron, assembly GCA_029874485.1. NCBI lineage: Eukaryota > Metazoa > Chordata > Actinopteri > Acanthuriformes > Acanthuridae > Naso > Naso brachycentron. Next base: position 14,882,234 of record JAQFJA010000015.1, read on the forward strand.
GACTGTTTTCCCCTAATTTGCTGATTACTGGTGGCACTGATAGTAAACTGAAATAATTAACTACAACTACAGCACCATACACAGTTTACTGTTATTGTTGTAGCTTTGGATGGACATTAACGTTGAGCAGCTTGTTGGCATCGCTAAATCGATGTGTGAATTAATTTACATGCACACACACACACACACACACACAGCAAAATGCAGGCCTTGCTGCCTTTCACTGAATGGTCTTTTTTCATTGGTTTGGTGTAGCTTATTTCAATTGTTTCTATGTAGTGTCTGAGGAAACATATAGTCTGGATAACAACTGCAAACTTCAAGGAAGAATGACTTTGTTTTCATCCATCGAGTGCAACATCTTTGCAAAAGTCTCTTCTCTCTGTTCTTCCCATCTTCGTCTTGTTCCTTTCATCTTCTACTCGACACACATTTTAAGCACAGTTATGAAAGTCCTTCTCTGACTCTTCTGGTTGTTTGACTTTAAAGAAAAAGAGAAAGTATGACCCCTTTAGATATTTTTGCATTCGGTGTATTACAACTAGAGCTCCATCTTTATCGGGCTGCTGTATATAACATCTTCTAGCTCCCAGCCAGCCACATAAACGTTTACAGTTTGTCTCTGCAAATGTGCAATTTGTACGCACATATGTACAATTAACACTGAAGTAGTAGTGTTAGTGACCACATCAAGTTTAAACCTGGTAATTTTATTGACTGCCGGGCATTTGACAGCTGTCTTTTTTTTTTTTTTTGGTGAGCAAAACTTTTTTTTTTTGCATGAGAGAACGGGAGATTTTCCACCTATGTTTCTGGCAAAAAATGAGCTATCTTTCAGGTGGCTGTGCAGATTTTTTTAGAGATATTTTTTGATATTTTGTCAAAGCATCTAGCAGCCGTGTTTCTGACCACAAAACAAGGTATATTAATCCAAAACATGATCTCTTCCTAATTCTAAGAAACTGTCTTTTGTGCCTAAACCTGACCACAGAAATGTTCACTAAAGACAGGTGAGTTTCAACATGTCCATGGTTTGCAGAATCATATAATGCCAGCATTATTTCCTGGCGATCAGGTTGCCCCGGCAGTGTTCACCACCCCTTTCTGTCTGTTGTAACAGCCCAGTGTTGTGGACAATTGCCTCAGGCCGACATGTGAGACGGGTCCTGCCCTTTCACACCCTAAAACCCCTCTGTTATGACTGGCCAAGACAGTGTCAGCACTGCCTATTGTAACCACCCTAATCTAGCCATTAGCCAATTAGGAAGTGACAGGCAGCTGTAATGCCCTTGCATTAGAGGGATGGATTAGTTTTCCATTCAGCGTCTGCCTGCAGCCTGTGGGCAAATGGACTGACGGAGGACGATGTTCGGCTGCAGCGCGCCACCAAAAGCTGCTTTCACTGCACTTTGCCTGTGTGTGGCAAAGTGCTTATTCAATGTTTTCACTGATGATGCAGTGCGGGGTCTTAATCAACTGTGATTACATATCATTTAAACAGTAATAAAGTCTATGGAGCAGGGGGCGCAGAGGAGGCTGCTGTTTTCACTGAGATGATGATGAAATTTAATATCGCTGCTCTGCGGTCTAATCATATTGAGAGGGAACGATTGCTTCTCTGGTAAAGCTCAGATGCTTAACTTCACTCTAAGTTTTTGAACAAACATCAGTCGTTTTCTCTTTTCTGCCCCACTTAATGAGATTTTAGGTTAGTTCAAGTTCAGTCAAGTTCAGTGAGAGTGACACCATGTTGCTTATTGTCAGCCACTAATGTGGGATAGATTGGAGAAAGCCAGGCAGTGAACCACACTCCCCCGCCTGCTGGACCTCTGCCGCCCTTCCCTGAATTCCATTAATAGCTCTGCCCTCCAGGAGGTGCTGGGTCGACCGCCTGTAACACAGCCAGAGATATTGATGACTGCATCCTCCCCCCCGAGAAGAGAGGAGAGGAGGGGAGAAGTGAGTGTGGAGGGCTGATAAAGTGATATGAGGTGGTAAAAGTGGGAATGCAGGGGGAGGAATTATCACTGAGGCCAGCTTTTTAAAAGTAAAAGGTATGAATCTCCTGTCTTGTTCATATTATCTAAAGTTTAATGCAGCCTATCTTCAAGAATCTGCAATTTTCAAACAACAACATTCACAAAATGTTCTTTAAATAACTTGTTTTTTCATGGGCATTTAAGAGACAAAAGAGCAGAACTAAAGTTGATAAACTGGCAGAAAACAACTTAAATTTTGCTGTAATCTTTCCTAACATTTTATAATATTTGTGTTGTTGTTTCCTCTCAGTAAATAATCACTTTTGTTTAGTTCTCTGCAAGATATTTAGCATTTTAATCCATCTGCAACAGCTTTTTGTTGCTTGTCAACAGTAGTTTATGCTCTCTGCCTGAGAAATCCAGCAGTAATACTTCCTGAGCCTTTCCTGAACTACATTAATACTGCTCACATATCGATGTTAATAGTTGGAAAAATCACAGCGACTCTGTGACTGCCAGCTCCTGTAAGAAGATCAAGGAGGTGCTGCTTGAAATCTAATTTATTCAAACACACGTCAGTGTGAAGCTGCAGCAGAAGCCTCAAATTCGCCAAACGACTTCAAATGAGGACAGGTTGTAGCATCTGATAATGTAGAACTCTTTCAAAGGTTGATAAGACTCCACTGTAAACGGGCTGAAAATGTATTAAAGCAAGTAAATGATGTGATGCACTAACACACATAGCAGACAAGTTCAAACCGTTTACAGATCAGAGCAGATTCGACATCAGTATGAGCGCGAAAAAGTGTGTAAAAGTGATACGTTTACTCCCTCTATATGTCAGAAATGTTTGATTATTATATTACATAAGAAGGAATAAGTGCATTGTTTATGTCCATATTTTGTCTTGTTTGTTAGCACATTAGTGCCACTGACTGTCAATTAAGGGAGCTGCGAGAAAACCACTGGAGGAAATGTGCATCCAGACGCTGCATAATACAAGCTCATAAGAACACCCTGAAAGAAACATCGACCCACAGCTGTAGTAACAGTCAAAAACTCCACATAATGCCTCTAATTAGCAAGTTAATGCATAATCAGTACATACAACAAGCAGAAGGGTCTACTGAGGCAAAAACAACTCAAAAAAAGAGATGAAGGTGTTTAAAAACACAACTTAGGCTAAGAGACTCATTGATGCCAGTTTCAAAAGAAAGTGAACTTGACATAATGAATTTAACTTGACTCCTGATTGAAGCCCAAATAATCCGCCAATTGACAAGATTATGAATTAATCAGTAACTACTGTGATTACTGAGTAATCCTTCAGTTTTGTTTTTAAGCAAAACCGCCAAAATCTATTCTGATAAGAAAGTGTTTTGGGTTTGAGGATTTGCTGCTTTTCATTCTCACTTCTAAAACTGAACTGATTATTTTGAGGTTCTGAACTGCTGTTAGAACAAACCAAGCAAACTGATGACGTCACCTTCAGTTAATGAAACTGTTAAGGGCATATTTAAGTATATTCTTACATTTTATATAGTAGAAATCGACAGATTCATTCAGAAAATTTACGGCACATTTGTCAATAATTAAAAAAACTAAAGAAAAAAAATTAGGATAGTCCACCCACCCATGCTTTATACACTATTTGCATTTTAACAAACATTTCAGTTGTTGATAATATTGTTGTCACAAGTGTTTGTTGAATATCTGTATACATCGTTGAATATTACTCAAACATTTTCAAAATGTTTTTTGAATTTTAGTTTAAATATTTTTAGAAAGTTCAACAAAATTAATGACATGGTTATGTGATTAGGGTTAGGGTTCGGTGATGCAGTTACATTGTCGAATGTCAACTGATACCTTGTCGAAATGTTACAAACACACTCTAAACTACTGACGGTGGACTATCCAAACAACGTTTTACCCTCTTTTGAAAGAAAAACGCCAACATTTACTCTGATTCGTTCCTGAATTGTCTCGTTTTTAAAGATTTACTGCTTTTCGTTCTCATATGTGCCACTGAACATTTTGAGGTTCTGAACTGCCTGTCAAACAAACAAAGCAAACTGATGGCATCACCTTCAGGTAAAAAGCACTTTTAAGTATTTTCTAACATTTTAGATAGATGAAATTGACTGATTAATGGAGACATTAAAAGTCACATTAGTCTATCATGACAAAACCAGGCAGCAACTCCTGAGTTACACATACAAATAAGACAACAGCTGCAAAAACACTCTACATATCCTCCAGTTAATGACCTGTAATGACACTTTCATCTTAAACTTAATGTCACAGACAGAGCCGCTTGTCACGGCAAAAAGTTCTCTCTATTCATTAATTGCTGGACCAAACACATTTGTGACCAGATGAACTAGTGTAACCCTAAAGTTTGCAGCAACACGTACGACAGACATTCACATGGAGCTTATGTATTTCCAGGCCTACCCCACACGTGATTCAGATTCAGCCAGGTTGAAAATGCACAGTATAAAAACAACCTACCCCTACACAGGAATGCCATCATGATATCTGTTATCATTGAGAATTGAATCAGAGCTCCTCTATCCTCGTTCCTGTCTCTCTTGTGGGAAGATGTGAATGGCTCCTTTCATCGCATCCCAAGCTCCGTCTATTTCTTCCACACCACTAAAAGAGATCGCCTTTAGTCTTGTGCCGCGTCTCAACTTCCATGGGAATCAAAGCCGTCATGTTTGCAGGAAGGAGGAGGATGTTAAAATGAAAAATATGAAGAAGAATAGGTGGGGGGAAAAAAAAAGCACAAACCCCGATGCTTCAGAGCTGTGGAGGAGACTCGTGAGGCAGCAGACCAACTTTAATCTGCATAGACCATCCCCCAAAAAACATCAGAGGAAACACAGGAGGAAAGTTTCATTTTCTCAGCAGCTAGTGTAATTTTTCTCCGGATCCAGGCGGCACATGTTCACGCACGCACACGGCTGACAATGGGAAGGTAGAAAGAGAGGAGAAGACAGGAGAGGGCAGAGATGTCGAGAGATTAAGTGGAAGCTGATGTCATTCGTTTGGATATGTGGCCCTGGGGTGGGTATTTTTCAGGGTGTGTGTGCAGTGATCAGGGATGTGAACGTGCTGCTTTGTCAGCCTAATCCCCCCCAGCCAGGGCCACGCTGGCTCGAGCACATTACCACCCAATGACACAATCTGTTTGTCAGGACGGCCCACGTCGCTTTCATGCATCCATAACGCCCCGTCACGACTGTTTAGCCCCAAGGCTCAGACGACTGCCTGTTCTACCAGAACAACAACCTGACATGTATCCCATCAACCCCCATTTCAACCCTGCTCCCCATCCAACACTGTCTACCCCGCCGGCGCTCCAGTGTCAACCGCCGCAGCGCCAGGAGAGCCAATTTGTGTGGCTCCAGTAACCTCTCAGGATCATGTGAGGGATTTGAACCGACAGTCCGGTGGGTCAGAGGGGCTGAAATAATCATCACACTCCGCATGGTGGTAATCATCTCATACTGAGACCTCTTGGCCTTTTAATACCAGAAGCTAAGCTTTCTCATACTGCCATCACCTCTGCCCCTTTCCTGCTATTAGACCTACAGCGTCACTGTGGGTGTTTGAAATGTGTGTGAAAGCACTTTTTAAAAGCCTCACCCTCAATATTAGACAGATGGAAAACCTTGATTACAACTGCAGCAATATGCGACTGTCCCTGTGTTGTTTAAAGTTACTACAGACCTTTTGACTTGTCATGAAACAGTCTCATTTAATACTAAGCCTCTATATGACCTACATAAGCAAACAGACCATCAGGTAGGAGACAGCCTATTTCTGTACGGTTATTCAGATTCTGAGGATTAAAACTTTTTTTTTTTTTTTTAACGGAGTGTTAAAGATAAATTGAAAATGATAAATTGTCAAAGCCTGAGGAAAGACGCTGCTCTTTAGTCTGAAAGTACAGTGGAAAGCAGGAGAGCAAGAGGTTCATAATATATCTTGCATTTTGCTAATAATAATAAAAATAACATAATGAGTGAATGTGATCAACTGTACTTCAGCTTAATGATTAATTACTACTACCAAGCAACCAAATCTGTTAGCTGAAGGATAACATGTAACCACAGTGGATGAATAATAATGTTATGGACCACTGCCATATTTGTCATTCATTCTACATAGCCATAACTCTCCTAAACAAACAACCTGCTCAATTTTGACGGCTTGTGCGCCCTCTGCTCTTTTAGTCTTTATCTTTGGGGACAATTACTTAATTGTTACTGTTTTATCTTGTCTGTTTTATATCCATTTATTTATTCTTTTTAATGTTATCCCAGATGAAATAGTGCTATTTAACTTACTTTGCTTTACCATGGTTTTTAGCTTATTTTTCCTTATGTCAGAACTGCTGTTGTATTGTATATTTGCTATTTATTAATATTTTATTGTATTCTTATTCTTGGGCACTTTGCCATTCTTTTGTTATTCCTGGTGCTATATTTCTATTTATATATTTGTGATTGATGGGATTAGTGCAATATTACTAGGCAGGTGCAATATGGCTTACATGAAACTATTTATGCTAATCTAAAGGGAATATTCTACATGTCACAGTGTTTCTCTGTGTGTCTCATTTTGTTATTTATGTCTTTGAAGGATGTATCGATGTGGTTGCGCTTTGACAAATTTCCCTCAGGGGACAATAAAGTTTATCCTTATCTTTATTAAATACAGCAGAATACATTTTGTTACAGGCCACTCCCACCGCCATACCACCATTTTGCCAGTTGGCACAAACAGTTATCGAGCTATCCTTTGGCTCATGACCAACCTTTCCACTAAGTCTTGCGCAAGTCCATGAATCCACTTGGATGTTATGCATCTTTTTGCAATTGGCCATTTCTACTGTCACGCCCCATTTTAGCCAATTGGCATGAACACAAACACAAACCTTTACACACACACACACACGCACACACAAGACCACTATGACAAACCAGATCAAGGCCTTTGCAGCAGCTGGAGGTGCTGTACCGCTTTTGTCCACAGGGGCCACCAGAATCAACAAGTAAGGAAACTTCCCCATAGCTGCTGTAACGTGACCCACTTTGATTTAACTGTAGCTTTAGGCAGCTTTAGCTTGATTTAAGGGCGATGCAATAAATTAAAACCAGGGGTTAAAGGAGTATTTTATGGTCCTCTGGTTAAAGTTTCAAGCTGTCAGCCACTCAGCATCAGTCACAGGTGTGACCGGTAGTAGTCAGCAGTCCACTTTTGTTGCACCTGTTACCACATCAGCACATAACAAATTCAACCAACAGCGATCAGCAAAAACAAGATTTTCAAAGGGTGTTGAGCAGCTCTAATCAATCATCCTCTTGCTGTGTTCATGTTAGTTAATTTCTTTCTGAGAGGTGGTGATGTTTTCTTTCGTTATGCCTCAGCCCGTCAGGATGTAGCCACGTTTCCATCCGGTTAACACGATTTTCAGTGGATGATCAAAGAAATATGCAGATTTCAGAGCTGTTAACAAACAACGTGTAAATCTCATTCACGCTTGTCACAATTTTTATGGCCATTTTTAACAAATACCACCACGCAGAAAGACAATGTCCTCATTCTTATCCTGCCTGTTGAGCTCTGATTGGCTGAATGCTTCTCTAACTGAATGATACAGCCTTTGACAAACTGAAGATGTATGAGGTTATTCTAGCAAAACAAAAGCTTTTTGCCTGATATTGTTTGGGTTACAACATGCACACAGCAAATACCCGTATGTGAATGAAAGGGGAAAATATCAGCAATGCTAGTAAACAGATGCCTTTGTTTTGTCAAAATTGATCAACATAATTTGGGTTTGTAGCATCAGCGTTTTCATCATGGTTTGACTGAGGTACAGGAGACATATAATGTTACAACGGGATACACCTGAACCATGCACATTGAAGAATACAGATAATATGACATTATAAAAGCTTTGCATGTTATTAAGCTGTTTGCAGTAGTGTATATACAGACAACAATCAGCTGGGCCACTTTCTATAGAAAGAAAAAGGCTACATGTAATAATTATGTAGTTATTCAGGATTCAGGATTCAGGATCAATGTTTTTATGGACGTTTATTCTGAATATATGAGAGAAACAAGATAAAATTCTGCAGATTCCAGCAGTGTGTGCGTTCCAGTGTGTCTGGAGTTTGACTGTAGGAAGACAAGGGGTGCAACTTTGACACAAACAGCATCGATCTGAATGTAAAGGTTAGAAGTGACTCCAATCAAGGGCACATGAATCAGAGAAGGACTTAGTATTTGTTCCTCAAGCCGAGACCATGGAGCGTGACTTCTACCTTTCCTCCCAGATGTGCTCTTTGTGTACACTGTGTTGATGCACCGTGACTTAAAAAAGCACTCGTGATTGCATTTTTTTATGATTGAACGAAGATAGGAAACAGTGCTGACACTTGTAAAAACAAACATTGATTTTGTTGTCAGTGTTGCATTCAAGGCATCAGGAGTTTTTCCTGACTCAACAAAACTGTATCCAAAGGTGTCGACAGGGACTTTTAAAATATATAAGCAAATACAAAGCCGTGAATAATAAATGGTAATTTTTTTAAAAATACAGCAAATTATTAATGAAATCAATCTTCATTCTCGTTCCTCCTCCTCTTTGTTGTCAAGACAAAAAGGAAAATAAAAAGTGTTCCTGGGAGCCTTTAAGGTGAAGTCCACAATAACGTGTCCACAGAATATGACAAAGGTTGTGTTTAGACAGACGCTCCTCTGATGGTGGACTGAAGGATGGTGAGGATGGAGGAAGTGCTGCTGCAGCAGGTGGCGGGTTCAGCAAATAAAAAGGCGATTTGTCAGGAAAAAAAACGAACTTAGGCCAAGTCTTCTTTACTTTGTATTGTAAGCAGAAACAAGAAGCAACTTTTCTTTAATTAAATAAGTTTGTTAGTCATGGGGATCGTTTTCCCTTGTAAGAAAGCATGAATAACTGAAAGGGAAAAAAAATCTAACTAAGCTGCCACATGAAATGAGAAAAAATTAATTATCAGTGATGAAAATCAATTAAAAATTCACACCAAGGCCAAACAAAGGCCTAAATAAACTATTGTTTGGATATAAAAAGTGTTGTGAAAGCTTCCCTTTGGGGCTCCGGGTAATTCTGATGGGATCTCTCGCTATTTTGAAAATTTTTCGCAAACTAAATTTGTTATTTAATGGAGAAGGCAATCACCAGATTAACCAACCAGGGAACATTATAATTAGTTGCAACCTTAAAATACTTAAAATAAGCTCAGCCTAAACCAACTGTAACAGCAAAATCCCAATTTCACAATACTGCATGAGTCACACTAATGTAATTATATATTACACAAAAAATTATAATACTTACATACTTTTACTTAAGCAATATTTTCAATTGAATGCAGGACTTTTACTTGTAACAATACAGTATTAAAGTACTTTTACTCTCAAAGCATCTGAATATGTCCTCCATCGCTGCCTCTCTCCCTTTCCACACTATCTTCATCCCTCCTCTCAAACTCCGCCACTCTCTTTCATTCTTTGATACAAGCATCCATTAATTCAGGATCCAATTACTCGGATCGCTCTGAGGCCCCTCCCACCCTCCATCCATCTCACACCGCGCGGCCAATGGATGACTCTCTCGGTGCCACAGATCAAATTCTGCCTCCACAAATAATCCCTCACCAGAATGCCGCTGCCAACGCCGCACAAACTTTAATTGGATCCTTTTAATAGTGTTCACCACGGCCACTTTCAGCCATGTAATTAGGTTTCTCTTCCTATAGAGTTTAATGGCGGTGGGGCAAGCGAATCGAGAGAAGGGGGGAGAGACAGAGAGAAAGAGAAAGAGTGGGTGAGGGTTAAAAAAAAAAAAAGGCCAGACTTCACGTTTTACACTAGGCTTAATCCAATTTCACCCGCAGAGAAATCATCTCATGCTGTATATACTTTTGCAATGAGGTTTTTATGGGCCACCATAAAAAACATAGACCAGTGTTAAACATCCAGCCTCATTGATTCTCTTTGGCTGTGAGCTAAGTGTCTCTCAGTGTCTCCCCTTGTGTCCAAACCTTTCCAACTGTCTCCCCTGAGTTTCAAAGTGCCACAACTGGGAGAATAAAATATAAAAATGAAAAAAAAAACACCCTTAATGCTGCCAACAAAACTTACCGAACGAGATGCAAATGACGGGATTTCTGGAATGATTAATTTCTGCCACTCCTGAGGCGATTAGCCAGAGTCAATCATATGAATAATATATGTATAAGCACTCTATCAAAAGGCAGTGGCACAGTCACAGGGATGAATGGATGATGGGAGAACAGTAAGCAGCTTAATAACAATAAATACAAAGAAACACACCTCCAGAGAGAGAGAGAGAGAGAGAGAGAGTAGACAGAGAGAAGGATGCTGCAGAGACATTACACAGCAGATGGATGGGTCACTCACCTGTCCAGGTGAGAAAGGACATTCCTTAATTTAAGGTGACTGTTTGGACAGTTCATAACTCAGCAGCGAAGAGAAAAAAGTGCAATTGTTTACACCGGAAAGTCGATTTCAAACTGTGTTCATCATGAAGACTGATCATCTTGCCCTTAAAAATAGCCGGAGCTAAAATAAGAGCAGGGCAGTCTGTCACCGCCCACAAGGCCGAGCGATCAGACAGCACACTCTCTAAAAGATGATGCATCGTGCATGTCAGAGCACGAGTTTCTGACTTGTAAATAAAGTTCAAATCAACATCCAGCTCAAATTTAGTATTAGAAAACTCTGATATGTCCGATTTACAGACACAAGGAAGTGCCTGACGAGGTACACGAACATAGAAATCAATTTTTAATAATGAGGGAAATAAAGCATCATATAAGCAGGAAAACGTTTGAAGAAGGGGCCTAATATTACCTAAGTTTGTTGTTTAAAGTACTTTAATGTTAACTGAATCAACATAGTGTTTAATTCACTATGCAGATTCATTTTAAAATGCTCTGCAGTCATTCAACCCCACACTGCAACATGACCAGAAATGATTAATTTATAGATTACAAACTGACAAAAATGACTTAAAAACTTCTTTACAGAACTTTACAACTACAAGCATAAAAAAACTCTCTTGTTCCAGCTTTTCATTTGTGTGGATTTGGTGCTTGTCTTTGCCTTATATGCAAGTAAACTGAATGTTTTCTGTTTTAGAGCAGTCAGTTGGAGTAAAACACAGATTTGATGACATTAACTTGACTTACTTTTGGTGCACCCTGGTAGCTCAGTTGGTACAGAGGGTGTGTCCCTGATACGGTGACACCGTAGCAAATGGCAATTTGCTACTTATCGTTCCCCCTATCTCTTTCTCTCTCTCTGTCCCATTAATAACAGCTCCAAAAAGCCCAAAAAAATAACTTAAAAAAACAACAACAAAAAAACCCCAACTTGACCAACTATTGAGGCAGACAGCGTCTGGACATCAAGCCAGCTGTTGCATGAGACTAAAGCTGTGTTTAGACAGAAAGTGATGAGCATGATGAACGCCACGAGACTACATACAAAGTCAATGTAAAGAGGCAATTTAACTTTGGACGAAGCGAATCTCGTGATACACGCCATGTGAGTCACACGAAGTGGCGTCCATCGCCTCCATCACTTCATCGCTTTTGGTCTGAATGCAGCTTTAGGAAGAAACTCCGCTGCACCCTCCCCTTCCTGTTTTTCTCCTGAGCGGCTGTGTAAAGTGGTCCCTCTCAGCTCGACTCAAGCCGGCTATAGGTGTTGCTGCAACTGAGCCTGTAAAGTTGCAAGAGGCCAGTTTTAAGACATAAGGCATGTCACTCGTTTCAACAGCCAATCAGCTCGTAGTGACGCTAAGAAGTGCAGCACAGAGCAGCTAATAGGAACACACACTCTCTGAAATAACCCTTGACTGGCCGAAAAGACGCCGTCAAACTGAATTACAATATGCTGAGAGGTTATTATGGAATTTTTTTTCCCTGATGACACCAAACATAAATTGCCTACGCCT
>JAQFJA010000015.1:14977705-14987980 GCA_029874485.1 Naso brachycentron
GAGGCATTTATATATGTGTCTAAATATTATTTTTCTGCTCACCCTCTCTGCAAAGCTACAGTACTACTCTCTGCAGGGTCTTCTCCCCTCTCCTCCTGAAGGGTAAGGACACACCAGCCCGACGAACCTGCCGGACGCGGGTCAACTGCAGTCGGTGCTCCCAGTTGGTCCCAGTTGGTCCCAGTTGGCTCAGTGTGTCCTGCACTGCCAGTACTAGTTGGCCTTGTCAGATCTCATCAGAGCCGATTGAGAATGTTGAATTGGCGTCAGCCGTCAGAAGGCATCAGTACTGAGAGAAAGTGCTCTAATTGGCTGTTCAGCTAGCGAATCAGTACAAAGGGGGGAGAAAGTGGCTCAGGCATTCTCAAGAATTATTCACATTAACGTTAGCGTTAAGTTTACCTACTTGTGTGGAGATTGAAGACAAGGTAGGCACCTAAACAAAAGCCGCAGATCTCCTATCTTTTCTGTTTCCTTCTTTTTTGATCACGAGTTCAGAGATTACCGCCACCTGCTGGTATGGAGAGTTATGACCTCTCATGCAGGCACGCAGGCGCAGAATGTACATACTAGCAGATCATCAGGTGTATTCAGTGTGGTGTGTTCAAGGGCAAATTTTTGGCCCAGACAGAAGCAGACGCGAGGCAACAAGAGGAGACGCAGCAGTTGGTCTTGGTTTCCTCTACTCTGCCCAGTGTGTCCTTACCCTAAAGTGACACCACTGATTGCCATCTGCAGGAAGTAACAGACTGACTATGCTTCACTACTGCATACAACCCCAGTTCAAAAATACTGAATTATCCCTTTAAATACCCTAAATACTCTAAATACTCAATTTAACATGATTTTAATTAAGAAAAGCAGCGAATCCTTGTATTGTGAAAGACAGAATCAAAATATTTGTTGTGCCTTTAAATCATATGAGCAGCGTGGCTCGGTCCAAACTTAATATCTCAACACCTCCTGGATGGACTGTCATGAATTTTGGAATAAAAACTCATATTCCCAGGCTCCGCTCAGGCAAACTCATAAATTTAATCCATCAAAGTTGCCTCTAGTTCACCAATATGCACACCAATGGCAGCTATCTATCATGCAGGGCACTGACTTAACCACAAGGGACCTTCTTGTCCAGGAAACCAATGACAAACTGTTGTGGGCTTGTGGATGAGACGCTCTGAGCAAATGTTGGCAAATGGAAAAAATAACATCTGCAAAACATCTGCTTGTAAGCTTTGTCATTAAGAGCAGATTAGCACTACTGTTGTTAGCATTTAGCTTAAAGCATCACTATGCCATAAAGACTAGTCGCCTTACAGGATCACTAGCATGGCTGCAAACTCAAAAGTCTTGTTGCTTGTAAAAAAATTTAATGAAAAGATTCATCGGCTGATAAAACTTTGACAGTTCATTAATAAATCAGCTCATCATTTCAGCAGTAAATGTACCAATTCCAAAATGTTCATGAGACAAATTGATGAGCAAGATGAAAAATAACTTTAAGGTTTACCGTTATTCTATGTTCCAGCCAATAATCCTGATTATTGTCTTCCTCAAATTGAGTTAACATCTAATTATCCGGCAGGCCGGCTGTGCTTTAATGGCTCGCTATCAGGCATGTGATTAAATCACTACCCATCAGCAGGTGACTGTCATTAGCTTGAGGAACTGAAGGAAGATTTTCAAGAACAACAATTAAGGCAAAAGCGTTAATTGGTTCGGCTCAAGACAGCTGCTGTCTGGGAACCAATTGAGTAAATATATTTTTAAGGGCAGGATGATAAACGAGGGAGAACATATGCTGCAGTCTTTGACTGCCAGAGACAAGCTGTAGAGATGACAGCAAAATAATGAGAAAAATGTTGCATGGGATCAGTTCTCTGAACTGTCAAAATACTGTTGCTTTAGTGCCACAGAAGCAAAAACATCTCCCAAAATGCTAAAAAGCTGCTCTTTGTGAAAGTCACTGCCATAATGATGATAAGCCAAACGGGCTGAGCGTCACTCTGTTATAACTACAATGCTGTTTAAATCTTAACCTGCTCTGAATGAGACATTTGTGACAGCAGATTTTAAAAAAGAATCATTTTAAAGGGAGTTGTAGACAAACACAGTTGTGTTTACACTCAGTTAAAAGCACTGAGGCTCAACAAACGTGTTGAATGTTTGTCTCATGTAACATTTGCAAAGCTCATTTTGGGAATATTTTGAAAGCTGCGATGTCAAGTCCATTTTTGTCCTTGAATGGAACATTTCTGCTACATTTCTTGGCCCATCAAAGCTACCAACTACTAATACATCATTTTTGATCTCAAAAGTGACAATTTTTTCAATCTCATATCATTTTTAAAAGGAAACTGTGTTCATTTTACACATCAAAGTCTGTTTAAGCACCATACCAATCCATTTTTGACTTCCCACCATAACCGGAGATCGCTCTGATCTTCAGCAAATGTTTTTGTTAAAATTTGACTGTATGTATACTTTAGTAGATCTCAGACTGCATTTTTAACCCACATTCACTGCCATTCATGTTGAAACAGGGTACAGCAACACTATAGGACACGCGAAAGTTGCTAGGTATAAGTAATTCAACCTTCTAAACAGAACGTCTGCGTTTATGTGGTCAAAAATTTCTGAGAGAGAGAGAGAGAGGGGAGCCGGGAGTAGTTGAGACGAAAGTTAATACGCCTGGAAAATAGTTCCTCACGTGCTGCTTTCCAAGCTCAAATATTAGCATGAAGAAGGACGTTCTTTTAACTAATGTTGTCACACATTTTCAGGTACTTTCTGTGATGTTTATTGCATATGGATATCGATATCTCATCAATAAAGCTATTTTGGGAAAAATGTGTGGGGTTTATGTAACCTATGTGGCCGACGTTGACAAAGGACGATGACAGGGCTCCAGGGGGCGCTATATGAAGTCTGATGAATGTCTTAAGTGATGTCACTATAGTTGTCTTTTGAGCTGAAGAGCAAAAGTTTCAAAATTGACAAAAATCTGACGTGATGTTAGAAAGAAGTGGGCCTAGTAGACCTCTGTAGTCAGATTCTCGTCTTTGACTGAGAATGCCTCGTTGAAGCTACATTAGCAGCTAACAGCATAAGTCACCTGAATCTGACTAAACTCATGTTGTCCATGATGGTCTGCATCTTGCTGCGTTAACTTCTCTCCACAACCATCCTGAGTGGGTCCAGTCTCTTGCCGTAGACAGAGCCAGCTTGTCCAGTCTCTTTGTGTTCTTGTCATGCTGCTTCCCCAGCAGACCGCAGCATAAAAAATGACATTCACCATCACCGACTGGTAGAACATATGCAGAATTTCCCTGCATACGTCAAACGATGATGCATTGATGCATTGTTGGTTCATTCATTCAGCTAACACTGGGCAGGGCGGGGAACGCCTTGGACAAGTCGCGAGTTCATCACAGGGCTGACGTACAGAGACAAATAACATTCACATTCACATTCACACAATGGGCGATTTACAGTCACCATTTAACCTGTGTGTCTTTGGACTGTGGGAGGAAGCTGGAATACAAGGGGGAACCCATGAAGACACGGGGACAACATACAAACTCCACACAGAAAGGTCCTCCCTCAGCCGGGTATCGAACCCAAGACCTTCTTGCTGTGAGGCAGCATTGCTAACCCCTAATTTTTATTTTTTAATTTATTATATTGCCTTATATTTCAAGGACAATGCATAACCATCAAAAGTCAGACTGATGATTCACTTTGCATTGAGAACATGCTTTTTTTCTTTTTTCTGACATTTTATAAACCTACAAATTAATTAAAATACTAACAGATGAAAATAGCAGCGCCTTTTTCCCTTTTCATTAGGATTATGATACACAGTCAAATCTGATCCAATATGCATGTTTTTGCAGAGTTTCTTGTCCTAAATGAAGCGGCTTAACGTGAGTGACACTTGGATCGGCACTCTTATCAACTGATCGGATAAATTCAGCACTCAGAGCTCCTATCAGGTCTGAAATTTTCAGGGAAAATGTGAATCTAGTAGAATGTGTGATGCTATGCTGAGAATCCAAAGTTGTCCGGTGCTGTTCTCCAGCAGTGAGCTCAGCAGAGAGAGAGAGCCTGCAGCCCTCGTCCTATTTTCAGCTTCAGTGGGCAAAGAAGAGGAGAGAGCCCGGCCAGCTCAGGGCAGACAGGATCAACCCAAGACCTGTTTAACCCCACACAACCCACCTCACACACTCGCACGCAGACACAAAGTGAGTTGTTCAAACCATCACAGTGCAAACACAAGGTGAAACATATTATGGTAATGAGGCCTAGCTGCAGATAAGATGGCAACCTCTGCCTCCGCAACTGACAGGAGGTCACGTGACCACCATTGCAGAAGTTTGTCTTCTTCATGTTATTTGCGTGTGAACATCTCCATCGCACATGTGCATAGTCCACAAGTATTTTTTTTTAAATTCTTTATTCAAACGATGAATATACAAACAATATGGCAGTTATCAACTGGCTCTCATCTTTTTTAAATTCATAATAATGTAATAAAGATTGTCATTCATTCCATCACTGCCATTGTGGCTAGTGCTAGCCAGCTCTGGCGCTAGCGACGGCCTGTGTTATAATTTCAACTTGGGGTGGCTAGTCAACTATCGCCGAGCAAAGACGTTAGCATAACATTAGCCACTAGCACTACTTCAGCTAACGTAACTTGCTAATAAATAACTCAACAGTTTACATCCAGTTTACAACAAACAATGCCTCTGCTGCTAACTCAACTTGTTATGCTAACATAAATATAACGTTGGGAATAGTAGAAAATTTAGCAGTAAATTATGCAGAAAACAAACTTTCACTGCGGAGGTCACATGACTTCCTGTCAGTTGTGGAGGCAGAGGTTAAGATGTCTGCCCCCGTGGTCTGCGGATAGGTACTCTTGGGTGAGATGGAAGGGGAATGTGGGAAGAGTGTTGGTTCATTTTATGTGAGATGGAGCAGAGCTTGAGGCAGTCATACAAAGAGATGGTCATATGATTCCAGAGTTGTCATGTGACAATATTATACCCATTAAATTTGGGCCTAACTCCCTTCAAAAAGTCAGACAACAGATTTTTCTGAGCTTTCAGAAAGATAGGAACCCAGTAATCTCAAGTATGACTCGAAAGTGAGCTACAAGCCTAAAATTGGATGTTATGAAGCTGATACGAAACTTAAATTTAGACAGAAAGCTGTTTTATATATGTGCTGATCTGACCATCAGGATCAATTTGAGGGTCAGTGTCATCAAGTCCAGGACAGGAGGATCGAACCACCAACCCCGTGGTGTCATTGGAATGATCGACTCTACCTGCTGAGCCACAGCGCCCTGAAAAAAAGACTTAAGGCTTGATTTAACTTGTTTACGTGCCATCAGCCTGTTGATGATGAGTGTAGCACAGAAGATCTTTGTTAAATCTAACCAGAAACGCCTCAAACAGCAGAGTCTAAAAAAGTTCAGCCCAAGTAAAAGACAATGACGCTATGATGCTGGTATGATGCTGAGGTTCCTTCCTTCCTTTTCTTTTAGAATAATCAGATATTTTTTAACTCCCTGATTAAATTTAGAATCTAATCTGTCAATGTGAAGACAGGTGTTAGTAAAGGACAAAACTTGTGTCACATCAGCTGATGTTTTTTTAAAGGAAAAACTGAGTAAAACTGCTTTTAAAAAACAAGTGAAAAACAAAACTAATGCAATGGGAATACAAGCTGTATATAATCCATTACTCATATTGCAGTGACTGTTAGGCCATATGAAAAAGATTAAATGTGTTATCGATAGACTCCACTTTCCACTATCGTCTGTTGTTAACCATCAACACACAAACTCCCAGGCGTCAGGTATTAAGCTCATGATTGATTGTCAAGTGAAATGTCAGCTCATTTCACCTCATTAGAAAGAACCACACACATTACATTAGCATCAATGCCACTGACACGTGCTTGCAATACAAAGATGTTTCTTTTACTTGATTAAGCATTAAAGGAAGCATAAAAGTTTGCATTTCTTTCTTTTTTGCCATTCTCTTCCTTTACAGCCTGCCTCTAATACTCTTGTGAGATTTGAAAATCTGTGCAGAAAGCTGGATTCACTTTGGTCCGTGCAGTTAAAAAGCTTTTGTTCCCTGCTAGAACTTAATTACAGTGCTGCTCCACACTCTCAAACTCAGGGAAAGGTCGGCATAAACTAAAGGCTTTTGTACATGTACATTGGAAATGCCCTCCTTCACTGCACATTCACATTTTATGTGCCTCTGCCTCTTAACCCGAACCCTTTTTCCTTTATTCCACTTCAATATTTGAAATAATTCAGAAGATTGCGAAATACTTTTCTTCTGCAACACACTATCGATCCTTTAGAGGAAAGATTTGTCTTTTGTATTTTACTAGCTCGGCTCCACAGTTTTAGGTAAAGAACAAAGTCAGTGTTTGGGCTTCAACATTAAAATCAAGGACACATCAGCAGGGTGCAGATGTTTGCTGGGTCATTAGAGACGGGTCCAGCTAATTTATGTAACCTCTGATCATAAAAGCACACAGCGGAGGCTGGAGGAGTCGTTTATTTGCTGTAAAAACACCAAACTATGCTCGACGGTCAAACCCACTTTCGTTCACAGGGATTGATTACGCCTGTCATCGTAGCTCCCGTTTATAGTGACCAATCAGATCGCAGCACAAGTTGTTGGCTCACAAGATTAAACATTTATGTGAGAATCTGTTAAAGTCCTGAACCACCGCTAACAGCTCGTCTCTGATTTGTATCCCGGCCACGAACGATTCTTCTGCTTCATGTTTTTTGGGTGAATTCTATTTCTGCATGCAGGTGTGTGCTCTTGTGAAAAGAGGCTGTGTAAGCATGTGTGTGTTTCTGCTCAAAGCCTGCATCATGTCTGTGTCTCGCTGATGCAGGAGGGGTGTGGGGCGGGGGGGCTTCATCTGACTGCAGCTCGATACTGCCATCTATGGGGAGTGACTGACAGATGATGGAGATCCAGCAGAGAAGATGAAACAGTCACAGTAACAGAGTGACTGAAGGACACTGAGGGGTTTTTACTTCTATTTATGATAAAAATCTCCTGGATAAGAGGAGAGTGATTGACGGATGATGGGTTAAATGAGTCACTGGAACTTTAAAACAGCAACAAACTGGGCTTTCGGCATTTCTATGGTTTTGTTAATGACAAAAGCATATTGAATAAATCTGAAAATATCACATACGGCATTTTAAAAGTGTAATAAAGCTGATAACACCTGCAGCTTTGTTTTCATATTGGGTTTAAATAGATTAAAGCATTTCACATTCAGCCGAGAGAGCATCCTCACTACTTTAAATACACCTTGCCTACCACGAACCAAAGGAAACCACTTGACTGGAAATAAAACCACCACAGGCGAAAGGCAGTCTGTCCACGAAGACGCTCGTGATCTGAAGTGCATTCCTTTAGTGCTGAATTATGGGGGGTTTTACTGAAAGGGATAAACAGCTTTTTCTTTGAAGGCAAACATGAAAGTCTGGATTTACAAAGTCACAGGTCTTTTAAGCACGAGGCTTTTTAGAGGAAAACAAAAAAGCTCCAAAATATGAACCACATGGAAAAATTGAAAGCTTTTTTTTTTTTTTTTAACCTGGCTCTATGAACAAGCAAGTCCGAGCTGTGACTTGATTTCTGATGAGTAAATTTGTGCGAGTGTGTTGCAGGGAAGGCCATTTTATTTAGCCACCCTGTGTCCATTTCTCATTACTTGCGGATTACCTCCTGAGTCCTTTATAATAAGGCCAGCGCTGCAGACGGTAATCACAGTCCGTCAAATGCAGCCTGAGGAACAATAGCTCATACTACACAATCACAAGCCGTTTTCTTCAAACTATCAACTCGCTCGGCAGAACAATAGGACAACACTACCTGTGCTGTAAATCGGCAATGACAGCAGGATTGTATAATTCAACAAACGGCCAAACATGTCCATTAGGATGGGCCGCTAAGCTCTAAGATGGAAGTTGAGAAAAGTGTCGGGAAAGTTGCGGTAGAGTGCTGCTGTTCCCACTCATACAGGGAAGACTTATACCTTTTATCAGAGAGCTACTCTTAGATATCCTTAATTATTCAGGGGCTCAGAAAGTGGGGGTCTTTACAGAATAAAACAGAGCGGACGTGATAATGCAGAGCTCTCTTCTCCATCCCTAAAAAGACTTTGATGTCTTCTCCTCTAAGAGGGAGAAGAAATGGTTTGATACGGATGTCTGCGTGAAAGGAAATGAATTTCTAATAGTGGAATAATCACGTCTGATAAAAATAAGACTTTATCTTTTCACTGGCCTTCAACTGACTTCTTTATCATCACCTTGCACAATTATTTCTCAGCTCAGGTATGCATAAATGTGCATGAAGAAGACCCAGCAAAAGAACCAGTTGTAGATGGAGCAACATTTCTCACATGTCCTTCCTTCAATGTCAGTGGGCGGCATGCTAATATAAACCACAGACTGCTGTGAAAGAGACTTATTCTTTAGCTCCTACATCTTAATCCGCCTCCTGAATCCCAGACTTTATTTTTCTGTTTGTGTCCAACACGTCTGGTCCAATCACCTGGAGCAAGTGTTTCTCTCTGCTTGTGCAACATCTGTATCCTAATTGCTTATAAACAGTTGGTGCTCTGTGCTCCCAGCCCACGGTTTGCTGCTAACAGCACAATTAGCTCACAAATGAGCAGATTACATTCATAGCCTCGCAACACTGACATCATTCATGTCCCACTTGTTCATCACTCACCAGGTATTCTTTACATGATATATGTGCTCATGAACTCATCAGATACGTGAGTTTACAGGTTCATTGGTGGCAGGTGATAGAACATTTACAAAAGGCACAGTTGTTAATGTTGTGCACAAAGGACCTGACATTGGGAATTGGATACATCCTTAATCCATTGTTGCTGAACACAGTTTGTTTTCAACTCACTGCATTAGGGCTGCAACAAATGATTATTTTCATCATCGATTAATCTGCTGATTATTTTTACAATTAACTGATTAACCAGCTATTTCGTGAAATGTCAAGAAAGTGATAAAAATGCGTATCTTAATTTCCCAGGGCCCAATATGACGTCTTTAAATTGCCTCTTTTGTCAAAACAACAGCCCACAACACAAAAACTCCTCATTTATGCTCATAAATGACACAGAAAAGCAGCAAATCTTCATGTTAAAGAGGGTAAACCAGGAATTCTTTCTACTTTTTAATTTTAAAAAATTACTTAAACGATTAATCGATTATCAAAATAGCTGGCAATTAATTTTCTATTGATTGATTATTGTTGCAGCTCTATATTGCATTTTGTTTGTGTTTACTATATTTCCTGTTTTGAACCAATTTTTGCATGAAGATAAATTTTCAAGCTCAAAGTGTAAAACTGAAACATCTTTCTAAAACAGCAAAAACTATTGAAGGTTGGAATGAAGGTTGGATTCCTGTATTAGACTGCATTTATTAAGTTTTTAAGAGGCAATTATTCCATAATTCATAAAAACTCAAGTTCACAGCTATTGTGATGAGCAATGAAACATTTTTTCACGTACTTCACACCATTTTGTCTAAAATCTTACTCCTCAGATCACTTTTAGCAAGGCCAACTGCTGATGTCAAAGAGCCACAAAGGCGCATAATCATCACCTGAGCAACTCGTTGCGGAGCGGATCCTCTCTGATTGTTGATTCCTCATTAAGTGCAAGGTGAGTTCTTTCAGAAGTGAGCTCACATTTTCCTGCGAAAAACAAATCAGCTTCATTTCCACTCAGATGGATGCTGCACGTGATTACAAATCTCACCTCTAAAAAGCCTAAAACTACAACATATGACTATTGGGACACACTGCTTCTTTCTTAGCAGCAAGACAATTTTGCATAATTCAGTTTTCCATTTCAGCATTAGAGGCATAAGATGGAGAAATCAGATGTTATAGTGTGAGAATAATTATCTCTGTGGATGAAAGAGGCGCTGCTCAGTACACCAACAGAGGAATGGCAGCGCTAAGAAACGCTAAATTACATTGTGTTCGTTCATTTTAAATTAATCAAATACGTGAGTGTGACAGAATCAAGTGAGCCTCAAAATTTAACGGTTTTTCAAATTCTGTCTTTATTTTCATTGCTAATAAGCTGTCAGAAACACAAGCTGATCTCTTTTGTTGCTTCATCCAAATGAAAATATTTTAATCAATTTTCATTTCAAGCATCAAGGATGATGAAAGC
>JAQFJA010000015.1:15033393-15049368 GCA_029874485.1 Naso brachycentron
GAAGGGCACGAATATCATTAAAATGCATCAAAAAAAGAGTGTACAGCCTCTAAACTCAGGAGTTTACAAGGGGCACCTGAAGGCAGCATCGAGCTCGAACCAAACCAACTGACCCGGATGTGAAGGCTGGAAGAGGAGAGGGAGAGAGGCAAGGCTTTTCCCAAATCCAGCTTTCCATGGAAAAAAAAAGGAAAAGACAGGAGAAAGAGGCAGAGAGGCGGTGTTTCCACTGGCATGGCAGCTGAGCAGCAATAATCAGCTTTTTTTATACCACAAATATGTTTCTTCTTTTTTGGCATTTGCTTACAAACACTTCAAATGCTGTAATTTGTAGAGTAAGCGAGAACATACCACCCAGGACGAATTAGACCACAACAGTTAATATAACTTTTATGTGATGTAAGCCTCAAAAAGTTAAATCACTGACTCAGCTCAAATTGCTTTTTTCCAGCTGCATTGTCATTCCTTTCCCCTTCAAAGTGGGACTACATCAATTACAGTCTATTTCTGGCAGGGCAAGGACCCGCAAAGGTCACCTGATACAAATGCTTTGTTGCTTGAAAAGTCTTTAAAACATATTTTCATTATTTTTCTAACATTTGTCCTCAAATAAACTTGACAGCTGAAGGTTTTATTTCCTTGAACGTCCTCAAGGTCTTTTGTGAATGAGGCGTTTGTGTTTTATGCAACACGTTCAAGGGCAGAGAGAGATTGTCAGCTGAGCTTCTCATTAATGAAATTCAGATTTCAGAAGCGTATTTTGTTCCTTTAACAGCATTTGTGATACACAGACTCGCTGTAATAGTTCTGTCATTTGCCAGAAGAAATGGCTCTAAAGGGAAAATCCCCTTATGTTTATCTCGAACCAGAGGAGAGGGACGTAAAGCAAACGCAGAATTGGCTGAATATAATCCCTCTTCAAACAAATGCGTGTTGTGGGTATTTTCCTTCACAGGGTCGACGTCTATAAAACTTCCAATCTGCTTTGTGAAGCCTCCTCTCACATCTCTCCTTAGTTACAGAGCTCATTTTCAGTAATGATAGTTTGCTGCTTTACTGCCATAATTGTATACAATGATAATAGCTTTGCTACATTGCAGAGTTATCCGTCGTTGCAAGATCATCATTTTCGGGCCTTAAAATCATGTTTTCCTCATAACAAGTGCAAAATTCCAGTAATGAGTCGAGATAAGAGGACGTGTTGTTTCCCACACAGAAACTTCTTGTGTCATTTATTCTGCTTTGTTCAAAGATGTTAAAGCAGGAAGAGTTTTACTACCTAAGTATTGGGATTTTTTTTCTTCACATTATGGCGGTCTAAATGCTGAATTAGGGCATATCCAGACAGCCAGATATTAAAATCTGATGGAGAGATATGGGCTTCTGACTGAAATGCTTTCATACCGTAAGTTCCAGAGTTCCAAATAAAGAAGGTAAGATAAACCTCAAGGGTCTCAAGATAATTTAAAACACATTTCTGTCACACACATTCATATTTCAAGCTCCAACGTTCATTCTTGACTTGGGAAAAAGTCAGAGAGTCAAGAAGAAAAAGTTGAAGTCAGCTGAGCTGAAAGTTAGAGGTCAGCTGAGGGACAAAATTAAAGATTTGAGACATTTGAGAGTGTGGACTATTTGTCGAAATCCTGTTTTTGTTGTCTGAATCTCCAAGATATTTGATTGTGAAATAATGGACTCACTTGTGTCTTCTGGGCCGGCCGAAATTTCTCAAAGAAAACAATCTGACCTGAGACGAGAAGTCACATGTGGACATTAGTTTATCTCCAAGGGGCCAGACGGCAAAAAGGTTTCCACTGGGAGACAGAGTCAAAAAACTTTAAAGTTAATATTGAAGCTTCATCCAGTGTTTCAGCTTGTTTAATTATTATTTCACAAAGAAAAACTTTAGAAATATTTTATTCAGGAGTAGTTTAATATTTAACTCAGTTGCTTAGTTTTATATTAATATATTGATAACCCCCTAATTAAGAATCATATAGGCACCATTATCCCTTGTCTATTATTAATTTAGTTTTTGTAGAACCGAGAGAATTATTACATAAACTCCCTCTAAGCAGAGAAAACAGTTGTCTTACAAACCTAAAGTGAGAAAAACAAACATTTTTGGTTCATGGATACAAATATTTTTGCTTCTTTTACAAAGAGCCAGGCTGTCCGAGCTAAGCTAAGCAGCTGCTGGATGTAACTTCACATTGGCCAATCAGAAGCCTGAAAAAATGCTATCACCTTTAGACTATCTGTCATCACAAGCCGAAGCCTTTTTTTTTTGTGTTTTCCCCGTTTACATGACACGACATTGTTAAAAAAGTTTCAAAATATCTTCACCCATGGCTGGAGTTTTCCAAAATACGTTTTCACTGATGTTAAATAACATGTGTGAGTGGACGAATGGCGAAAATGCATTGTAAAAAGTTGTATAAATAACTTTGTTTGTGTTGACAATGCCCAGACTGTCAATTTCTTCAAGTATATTCATAGCAAAAATGCTGGAATCATCCTGTCAAATAAAGCCTATGTATTGAATGTATAATGGAGGACTCGTGCCCTCAGTGCCCTCAGTTGTAACCATGGCTTTTTCTAAACAGATTTAACTGCTTGAGTCCACGTGAAGAATTTCTAAACACCTAAAACAAAGGAAGACAAAGCAGACATCAAAAACGCAAAATTGTCAGACGATCAAATCAACTCCAGTGGTGAGTTGCAATCAATTTCTCCTCAAAAACAATTTTTTCTGTCCTTGAGCTGTGATGACAACAACAGCGACAGACAATGCATTATTTTCTCCTCGCGGGGAATTTGTAAAAAAGTGCCTCTGCATTCCAGAGGTGGGCGCACAGCGAGCACACTCAGAGTGAAAATTAAAAACGACAGAGAAAGCGAAAGAGGAGGGGAGTATTTCAGGAAGGGCAGGAACTCTGGAGGCAGTGTTTGAACAGGGAGAGGAATGCTCTGCGCGTGGCAGAATAAGTGCCGGGGAGGAGAAGAGGACAACAGCAGCGCAGGGAATGAAAGGACTGGAAAAACAGTGTGGGATTAAACTGCGCAAGATATGCAGGGTGGGCTCGGGTGTGAGTCACAGTGAGCTCGAACACGACTATTAAACATAATGTTTACTTTTAGAGAAGAACATTTTCACAATCCCTGCTAATAGAACTATCGTTTTTCTTGGAAATATGAGACATGCAGCAGGTTTAATTCCTCTCTGCAGATTCACATCACAGAAAATCACCCTGTTCAGTCATCAGTCACATCTACACAACCAGATGGGAGTTCATTGGCTCAGCCCCTGGGATTTGCTCCTCTGCTCTGCTACATGATGTAATGGTTATGACAGGCCTCGCTGTAGGATAATTAAAGCTGGTCAGGAATAAAGCGGAATGGCCTGATGATGGCCTCCGCTGCCAATGAAAGGGGAAGTTATTATCCACTTTGTTTGAGCAAACACTGTCATTCCAGCTCCAGCGGCGTCATTGTTGCCCATTTGGCTGCTTGTGTTACACAGTCGCACTTGATGCAGAGGTGGAATGATCGAACAGGAGCTGCTCTTTCTCTGGTCAGTTTGTCTTCTTCAGGCTATTCCATCTGAGGCATCTGACCTGCTTATTTTGCCGCCATCTGCTCGACCTTGCAGCCCGGGAAAGATTCAGTCAGTCACTCTGCGTCTCCCTTTGCTTGACCCGCGAGGACGAAGGGGAGCCAAGAGATGTGCAGCTGAACCTGAAACACTGCCAGCAGCATCTCTGGCTTTGCTGGAACTGGCAGGAAAAGGTTGGGGATGACGCACAATGTGAAAATTCATGAAGGCAAAAGACAATGAACCCAACTATTCATGGTCCATTCTTTCATACAGGGCTGTTTTTCATTGTTTTCGGCCCTT
Source organism: Naso brachycentron (assembly GCA_029874485.1). NCBI lineage: Eukaryota > Metazoa > Chordata > Actinopteri > Acanthuriformes > Acanthuridae > Naso > Naso brachycentron. The sequence continues at coordinate 15,037,292 of JAQFJA010000015.1, forward strand.
TCTGTGTTTGTTGTGGAGGATCTCAACTGGCATGCACAGAGTCTCTAATCTCGATATCATAAGACACCTTTAGACGAACTGGAACGCTGACTGTGAGCCAGACCTTATCACCACCTCGTGTCCTGCTCTGCTGGCTGAATGGGGGCAAATTCCTCGAGCCGTGTTGCAAAACCCTGTTGAAAAACCTGTTTAGCTGCAGATTAATGCCCGTGGGTTTTGCATGAGATGTTCAAAAATTAAACATGGGTTTAACCGTCAGTTGTCTACGCACTTTTGGCCATGAAATGTATGTTTTCTTCTTTCTTTCTTTACCTCAATTTTCTGCCAGTTTCTATTATTAACAACATATACAATTAGATAAGTTCATGAGTTTGAAACTCTGTGTCTTCTAATGGTGTTGTAGAACTTAAGATTGGTCTTGGTCTCGAGAGCGGTCTCAAAACCACTTTTTGAAGGACTTGGTCTCATCTTGGAATTGAACGCATTTTGACCCAGTCTTGTCTCGCACATAGCAGACTAAAGCTAGACCACAACAGATTTACTCCTAAACATAATTACTGTTAATGGATGTAAAACTTCCTTCTTCAAATGCAGCAAATAGCGTAAGTCATTTGTAGTTTGATTTTTTGATTAGTCTACGTTTGGCAACCTCAATCACAGAGAATTCATAAGCAAAACAACATACAAGAGAAAACAATCGGCAGAGTGCAGGTTCTGCATGGCAGTGCTTACTGAGACGGCTGGGACTACATTAAACTTCTATCATGACCTCGAAATCTGAGGAAAATTCTTTAATGGTCATTCTCGTCTTGCTTTTGACTTCATCCTGACCCGTCTTGGCCCCTTAAAGTCTTGATCTTGTCTCGTTGTTACTGTTGTCTTGACTACAACACTATGTTCTAATATTGTCTAATAAAAACACTTTACTAACTAACTTTCTGCTCATTTTATAGATTTGAATTTAAATTGCATCTTTTAAAAGAAGCAATATCACATTCTTACTAACAAGAAGTTGATTTATGAGCAATAAAGAAAATTAAATGACCGCCAACCTGATCTGTATGAGCAGTAGCTGATGCTGGCTAATATCAGCCAAGTTAGCAATTTTAGGTAGATTTAGCTGTATAATTAACTCAACTTGAATTAAATCATCTGATTAAATCTTTTTCCTCACTGCTGTTTGGCTGTATTCCAGTCAAATATGGCATTACAGCTAAAACAAGAGTTATCCTCTACATTTTGAGTGTGAGTAGTGAATTTAGGCTGCAGCATTTGAATTGCAACCAAACATCATGCTGTGTTGGACAGTCGGCTGATTAGCTGATCAGACAAAGCAGAGCTGAACAAACCTGCAAAGAGGGAGAACAAGGACGTTAATTTTCTTTTCCAAAAAAAGACATTTAAAGACGCATCACCACAAGAGCCTGTACAAACTGCCACAATGATTTAATCTGAATAAGGCCTTTCATACTCTTACTTTAAATCATATAGGACACAATTAATAACGTTTGACATTCTTAATAACAAAATAAAAGTAAAAATAGCAATGAAATGCATCGTTATAGATATAAAAAGGCTTTTTTTGAGCAAACTAATGGAGTTTTTATTCGGTAAATAAAATAAGAACAACCAAAAATGAGCTCTTGACACAATTTCTTTTTCAAATATTTCTTTATTATTTTCAACATAAACATAAATAAATAAATAAATGAATAAATAAAAATCGCACCAAATAAAATTAAGAGTAAATAAAAATATCAGCTATGATTACAAAACATATGTCACCTTTTCATACAGTGGAGTCAGATCAAGTTCAGCAGGCTCGGTCGTGGTCAGAGGTCCATAAAAGGTTCCCATGTTCTCAGAAACATGTCCAACTTGTTTTAATAGAATATAAGTGTGCTTTTCAAGACGTTAAGTTTCACCCAAAATTTGTTTAAACAAACTGAATGTTGGCAGTTCCAGTTCAACAAGATACATTTCTTTGCCACATAGGATGTTGTATCAGTCCTTTTCAGCAATATGGAGTCCATTGTCCAGTTCTGTGCCAAAGAGGTTTGACACCATTTTCAACAATCTGTGCAACCACCCTGGATATTATATAAGAATTATGATAGATTTATGATACTAGAGCAGTAAACTTGTTTATGCTCTGAAAAGTGTGTTGCCTGTTGTGCAGCTCCACTGCAGGACCCCCTGCTGCTCTCGGTCCACTGATGAATCGGTCTGCACACACTGAGCAGCACTGCCAGTAAATTAAAGAACCTTGGGGTGAAAATCAGAGCTTCAGTCCAACAGGTTTGATTTGAGTGCCCTCTGCATGATTGTAATGGTGCTTTACCTTCAGCTGTGACCACTGAGTTTTATTGTCTCCCCTCTGCTCTGCTGTCTGATTTCTAGTTTATACTCTCTCAGCTTTCACAGCGAATCAGGCGGGACTCTAGTGCAGTTTCAGTCTGGCTCTCAGGGCATCACTTCCAAGTTCTGGTCTTCTTCACTAACATTCAACACCCCCCTCAACTCATCCTCCCCCTCTCGCCCTATCAACTCAGACAGATATGTACCTCTTCCCACGGAGAGAGCTTTTAACTGCCTCACAGCCTGGGAAGAGTCCCACCGCTCACTCCTGCAAAACCAGATGATACTCCCTGCTCACGGGGGGGAAGTTACGGTCACACTATCACAGTCAGTTATCTGTCTCCACCCGTCAGTTTTCACGGGGTCCATCATCCGTCAGAGAGGGAAGCAGTGACACTATTGCCACGCAATCAACAGCGTGACAGCTTGATAGACTTTCACAAGCCACCTCTCACATCCTGTCACGAAGCATATCTGACAAACCGGCACAGACAGGTCATCAAAGGAGAAGATAGCAGCTCACCGTGTGTCACACATTAGGTCCGTTATTTTCTCAAACAGACTTAGTTTAGCTTGTTTATCTTCTCATAGGACCGGAAAATTTGTTAAATAATAACAGACTTATTTGTCCGCATGTTGTGTTTGTGAGTTGGTGGATGGATGGGAAAAGAAAACAGATTGTGAGATGTTTATTGGCTGGTCTTAAAAGCTGGAACATCAGTCATGACGTTTGTTTTTTGTTTTTAGTGCTCAATAAAAGCACACTAACACACTCCTCTGCAATTATACTTACAAAAAGTGTTTGTGCAGATATTTCTCAGTTTCATCTTAGATGCAAAAGAGACTACATTAGTGCATCGATTAATCATTCAAGTGAACAATGAGTGCTTAATTGCAGACAACAGGTCCATTTTAAAAAGTATTTTAAGCCTTAAAATCGTGCCCTTTTATACAACTTGTTGGATAAATCAGTTTGCCGATATTATTGGTCCATATCGGCCTTTATAGGCATACATGTCCTTTAATAAAACAATATTTAACTGGGTTTTTATTTGGTGGGTGGCTGGGGGTGCCAGAAATCAATGATGTAATTAAGTCGTTTGTCCAGCAGAGGGCTGTCTGATAATGTAAGTGTTTACTGTTGAGTGCACTGATATTTGGAATAAAGTTTGTTAAAATGTAAGATATCCTGCCTCCATTACATATGTCTGTCACAAATATTTGATAACCACATTCAGCTGATAATATATATACATTATATATGTAATTTCTGCCGATATATCAGATATCAGAATTTTCCTGCTATCGGTATCGGTATCAGCCCCAAACATCCCATATTGGTCGTGTCCTACTCTTTCAAATCACAAAAAACCTTAAACTGTAATTTCTCTGCTGCATAATCATATCTTTAAAGTAACAACTCATCAGAGCATTTGTTATTCTGCTCACTAAAAATATATATGATGAAATAAAGTTTTGGAAACTAAACCACCATTCTGCAAGTTTCTTAGAGATTTCTGTCAGGCCTATAACCTTGAATACTTTAACACATGTACATCTCTTCTTCAACAGACATATTTGACTTTTTAGGTCAGGCAGTCATCAGTTTTCTGAGATCCACCGTGTAAACATCGGTGCTATAGAGTGCTGTGGTTTAGGACATAAAATACCTTTACAACTGCTGAAACAGAGGAGGCATCCAAAGTTCGACCAGCGGGCTGAGAGGTCAGGTATCGCCTGCAGCCAGCAGCACTGACGACACCAGCCGGCACCTCTGTTAAGGCGAGAGGATTAAGAGAGCAAAGTTGAGATCTGTGTTCAGAAAACACCAACAGAGCAGGGTTGAAGAGGTTAGCTGAGCTTTCAGCATCCTCCTAATTAATATTCAGACCTTGTGCCTATACAAGCTCGTGCCCCCTTGCCCTCCCTAGTCCCCGTTTGTCCTGAGAGAAGGAGTTTGTGTTTCAAGACAGATCTCTTCCCTCCAGCTAAGCAACTCTGAGCCTCGGTCTGCTGCTGAATGATTGGGCGACCCCGGGCCGAGCTTGTTCCCAGAGGCCTTTTCGGTATTCTGTTCACAAAGCCCCGACTGAAGACCCTCATTGATCAGTGCCTCCTTAAGATCCTCTCTTCTTGTTCAGGGAGGAGTAACTGTTACATCACTGTCGCAGAACATAGATAAACAGTCATCTGATTTATGAGGGACTGCCTGGGTCACTGATACAGTTCTTCCTCGTACAAACGATAATCTTATACTGTATTTTAAATGTAGATGCAGAAACAAAAGTTGCTGGAATGATTTGAGTTTCAAAGATGGTAGTGATGGCAGTTGCTATTCAGGTTAAGAGCTAAAACCAGCCTGTAAACACTGTTAATGGACTTAATCAACAGATGGAGTTTTCTTGGTTTTCATGAAGATGCTTCAGTTGTTTCTGGGCTTAAATAGGCTTCCTGATGTTTTCTGGCCATCCATCGACTCCTGGTTGGTGACTTACCGCCATTACCACTGATTATCAAGTGACTTAAGCAGTGTCATGTAGCTAAAAGCTCTGTCTTTCCAGTACTGTAAATGAGCAATTTGGTCAGATGTTCTTTAGCCAAAAAGCTCTTTTGATTTTCTGTAATCAGCCTTTAAGCTTTATTGGTGTCAGTGCTGCCCTCTAGAATCTATGTTTGATACACAACCGATTTGCAACAGTAGATATGTTTAAGGGAAACAAAATGCTTATTGAATTACATTTTCCTTTAACAGAATGAGGAAATGTGTTAATTAACATACCTTAACAAATGCTGAAAATGCTGACACTGAGAGAATCAGTAAAATGCTCACTGACAAAATGTAGGCTCTCATTTGTTTTACCGCCAAAGCAGACACACTATTGACTTCAGCAGCATTTAGCTTAATTATGGCTTTGTTTGGGTACTGGCACCACTTGGAAAAGGTTAAGATAGATCATAAACTGTTAAAATACAGAAAAAGTCAGCAGTGATTTGAGACAGAAGATTTCTCATACACAATAAATGTACAGACAGGAGTCTGGAACCAAACTCTGGTGTCTGATGTCACTGTCCTGCACTTCATCCACCATCTTCCACACCAACCACCTCTCTTGGACTGATTCATAAATGTATGTTTCATTCTCTCATTGAAACTCTACCTCGCAGTATAATCCAGGCAAATTACATAATCACCACAATGTCATTATCAAAACAATTTAGAAAGCAAAATGTAATGACGAATAGAGTTGCAGGTGGAGTTGCCAGCCTTTGAATACTTTAAGGCTCAATAAATCATTCAGTAGTGAAGACATGAGTGGACATTTGCTGACCTGGTGAGTAAAAAAAGCTTTAGAGATTTTATTTATAAATCATTTGAAGTGGCTGATCGTTTGTGTGTACATAAGTTCAGCTCTGTATGTTAAAAGCTGATGTTCGCCAGTTTGAAGAAAAAATGATACCTGAGTGAACTCCCATCACCGATGAAGGCTGTGAGATGTGGCTGAAAGCTCCGGGAAATGCTAAGAACAGTATTTATGACATATTTTAACGCCTCAAGAAATTGGATTGCATCTGAAACAATTGAATTATCTCAGAACGCACAACATTAACCTGATATGAAATGATGTGGTTGAAAAAGGACACGTGTTGCTAACAACATTAATAATGGCTCTGTTCTATATAAGCCATGACACTGTGACAGTGAACCACCATGCACACCTTAATATGGCTGTCTACACCTGTGCTTCGTTGACACTGACATGTCAAACTGTCTTATGGCCTCTGCAGCATTTTCACACCTTTGCAATATTTTAGCCAGAAGCATCACTATGCAACACAAACACCTCTGCTCCTCCATGAGCTCTCCTGAAGGTTATGCTCTCTGCAAAAATGAGAATTTCCACCTCTCTTATCAACTCAGGCCCTCACACTGCATTTTAACTCCTGTGACCTACAAAACTCCAAACCACATCCTCTTCAAAACCTGCCATGTTAATCAATGCCTAATTTTAATTCATCACTCTGCTCCCATTTTCTCTCAAGCCTCTCTCACAAGGTGGCACCTGCACTCCACTATACGCACCTCCTCTGTCATGCAGATGCAGCCCACAACTTAATTATTCATCCCCAACCCGTCCGTTAACATCAGTCTACACTGCAAGTCACTCACCCCAAGTCAATAAATATTCTCTTTGCTAAGATTAGAAGATTTTTGCCTGACCTAGATATTAAATCAAGTCATTGTTCCAGCTCTGTCATGCTAAATTTTCTCTGACAGTGAAGGGAAAGGAGGGAGGGAGAGGCAGATGGATGCTGACTGAAAGTAATGCTTTAGTTCAACAGTGACCCCTGCTGTAGAGCACAGACTGCTTCTCCTTCCCTCAGGGCAGACAGCTTGAAGGGCTCTTCAGTTCACAGGGGCAGGGATAGTGTGGCATCAAAGTGGCCACTTCTCCATGCTGGAATACTCAGAGAGATTTGTTGAACACAAACGGCATCTTCCCCTGTGTGTGACTGTTCATTTGCATGCTCTACTGAGTCCTAACTGAAAGCCAAAAAAAACAAAAACAAAAACAGAGAATGTTTAATTATACCAAATACTTAAACTGACAGAGAGAACAGTGTATAGGCTACTGTTTATATGCAAGGGACCGCACCTGTGCTATGGAGTCCTAACTGTGCCAGAAAAAAAAAAAGAAATAAAAAGAAGAAAAGAAATAAATTAAAAGTTTAACTATCGCAAATACATGAGCTGAGTTAAAAGTATGTGCTTCAGGGCTAACCATAAAGTGAAACAGAAATAAAGGCCAGCACTCACTGTGTCCTTCAGGGTTTTTAATGAGTTGACAGGCACAGTACAAATAAAATGTTTCGACATGAGTCTTCCTCAGCATTGCAAAAACCAGGAAGAGGAAGTTGCATATAAATAATATTCTGCCTAATAATGATCCAATCGTGTGCAGTGTCTCAAAAGTATAGTAAGTATAATAAATACATGTAGCAATAAAAAATGTCATCTGCACATTCAGGATAACAACCGCTGTGTAACACAACTCACATGATAATGCGGTGATACTATATCAATGATAGGCCATAAACATACCACATCACACACAAAATATAAATATTAATAATTAGATAATGGAGATCACCCTAGTAGGACCAAGCAACAAACAGAGCAAAAAAAAAAAGAATGATAAATGAAAGTCCATGTTCACAATCCTGCATGTTTTTTGTTTTTTAGCTTTCATCCTGCATATGCACGCATATCATCAAAAGCCCTGAAGGACACAGTGGTTGTTGGCCTTTATTTGGCCGGGCACCGGAGACAGTTATTTTTGCGGGGAGTGCTCCTTTTTTCCTGACAGCTAACTATAAAGTGAACATGTAATGTATTTTATACACCTGCTGCCATCATAAGTACACAGGCTGTGAGAGAAGTCAACACGCTACGATTTATTTAATCTCACCCCAAACTTAACCACACGTACACTTGTTTTCAAAACATTCAAAACATGACTTTTTTATTTGCATTTTGGCCTTTTGTCCACACAAAAGTGCAGTTTTAAGTCCCTGAAAACTGAGGTTTTGTAAAATTCTGACTAAGGTGAAGATATTCAGAAACTAAATTTGCAGCAAGCTGGTGAAAAAGAGTTTTTCACAACAGCTTGCACGCTGTTATCTCCTATATGTATTGCCTCCTACATGAGGCAACACAGTGCTGGTGCTCACCATGCTAACAGGACTTTTTACACGTTAACATATCAATGCTATTGTTGCATGTTTTGGATGATAACCAGTCAGATCTGTAGCTGCAGTAAGCTTACCTTTAATAACTTTTTAAGGCCTCTGATTGGTTTTGGGTTTAGGTCATGTCGCCACCTGTTGGTTTGGTATGTTCGTGACGGTGCTCCAGTTGTATTTTGGCTGAAATGTGTTTAAAACAGTGCTTGTGTGGACTGAAGTTTTATGAGAATCAAAGAGAGGATTAAAATACCTGCATATATGTGGACTAGGCCCAAAGAGGGAAAACAAAACACATTCAAATAGGCAAAAGACCAGCAGATTAAGAAAGCATCTTCTTCAATGTACAACGGGCAAGTTTAATGACTAATGAATCCTTTTTCTGCTTTACATTTGAAATTAATACTTTCAATCGCAATTTATTTACTAAGTTAATTACCATTAAACACTTGTGGGTGGCACCATACAGACTAGATTGTTCTGTCCTTCCCTGAAAGTGCATGTCTGTGGGTGGTCACCTCCAGAGTATGTCCAGAATGCAGTGTGCTCTCAAACTCAGTCATCCAGGACACCTAATCCAGCCCTAATCCTCACCTTGACCATTTGTCTGAGTGACAGGCGTAATCTTTGTTCAAGGTTGGTGGACTGCTAGTTTTGGAGGATAGAGTGGGGGTTGTAGCAGCTGTCCATGCCAGAGGGGCCAGCTCCTCTGGAGTCTCACCTAAGTCCCCGTCCATACAGCTGCAGCCTTGTCAGTGCTAGCAGCGTGCTTTATGCTTCCCCGTTGCAGGGAGGAGTAATCACTGGGTCTGCAGCAGTAGTGAAGATTTAGCAGTCCTCTTACCTTCAGCCCGAACCGTCAGTCACTCAGAATAGAGCAGCTGCCTGGAGGCTGCCAGTGGAAGTATACATCATCCACCTATCATATCCTCCTCCTGCTGCTCACCACTATTACGCCCTATGAATCAATGTGTCAGGGGGAAAATATTCATGAAAGGCAATTAAAATAACTAAGAGATCCATCAACCACAAACACAGGAGTTGGCACCATTAGCATCTTCATGAATATTTATCACAAGGAATGTCAAGATCAAAGGGTTTGTTCAGTGCTAAAGCATAGGAAGACCTCTAACAGAGATGTGCAAATGAAAAAAAAATTATCACGGTGTTTGCTCAGCGAGGACTTTGTTGAATGATAAAGATGTTGGTTTAAGAATAAGACACTGAGGGATTGTGGGTAGATATGACTGTCAGTTAGGGAAGAGTTTAAGTGTTCAAGGAAGACTTGACTGTATGGGAATAAAATCCCTAAAGCTAAAAAAAAAAGATTTTCTAAAGGCTAAAACAAACAGATAAAAAAGATAATTGTGCTTAAAGACTTTACCATGGCTCTAACTAATATGGAGTAACTAGTGGTAGAGTAGGTGCATTGTGGGAAATGTAGGATCCAGGATTCATTATTCTGTTTCAGGGCCCAGCCAGTATATCGGTTTGCCGTTTTTATTAGCTGACATTGGCCTATCGCAGATATATCGGTATCAGCGTATTTGTTCTTTGACATGTGTGCCTATGTTAAAACTATTTTTTAAGGCTGGAAAAATGCTTTGACTAGTGATTGAAAATGGTTTAATTATGGTGTTTCTCCAGCCGGGGGCGGTTCATTATTTATATGTGAAGTGTTTACTGTTCAGTGCACTGATGTTTGGAATGATTTGTTAAAATGTGAGATACATATATCAGCTGATATATCATTATCGGCACTGGCCCCAAAAATCCCATATCAGTCACGCCTTAATAAAAATCACATCGTTTTGATTTACTAGAAACATCAGATGTCCGAGATGCTAAGCAGTACTCGAACTCATCATTGAGTGGATTTTTTGTTTTACCTTCACATTTATGTGTCTTATAATGATTTCATAAGAGTGTAAATACACCCACAAATTTTGGAAAAAACTGGTCAGTTTGTGGGGTTTGGTGGAGAAGTTTAACCTTTAGTATGTAATGTGAAGTATAAGAGGAACTGAAGAGTATAAAGATTCAAATTAAATGTAAATGACCTTTGTAAATGTGATTGTTTATTAGTACAAAGTCTGACCTCCCAAAGGTCAGACTTCAGCCACCACTGCTACATCACTGCCCTTACATAAAACAACTGCAGTGTGTTAAATGAGCTATGCAAGCGGCAGAGACAGGAAGTGAAGTGAGACAGATGTCACACTTTTACAAAGTCCATTAAAAGTATCGTTAAATTTGCATATGACCCGGGACGGAAGGTTGTTAAAGCTTAGCATAATTTCAACATTTGATAGAGTCCAACCTCGATGTTTTTATTCAAGGCTAAACTCTGCCATCAGCATTCAGCCGGGATGAGTTATTGCCTTGTCTTGCTTGAGCCTTGAGTGTCAACCAAATTAAGATTCTGCTCAGAGCAGAGGACGTATAATAAGTGAAACTTTTCCTGCAAGGCAGAAAGCAAAAAAACAAAACAGAAATGTGTGTAACAGGGGAACTGTTAAAGGTAAACAAAGCAGGTTTTGGAGGATTATCTTGACACCTCGGTGAGGGCGAGGAGCAGGGCTCATTGAGGACAGAACCAATAAGGTTCCTACAAGAGCCCTCATTACTTCAGTGCCGTCACCCTCCTAAAAAGGGCTCCTGCCGAATGTGTGGATTCTGTCTTAAACAGTCAAGCTGATATGTGAGTGAGAGAGCGAGCAGATAGCCTCCTGTGCTCTCCATCTGGCTACCCACAAACACTTTATGTTTACCAATGAGCTCGCGGAGGAGATGGCGTCATTCAGGGTGACAGGTAAGGGTGATGCACAACGCAAGTCTGTCAGGTTGTGTCTGTTTTCCAGTTTCACCTCCATGAATTAAGAGTAGCGGAACAGCGACATGAGGAAGAAGTTTTACTTGAAGTTTAAATGAACAGTGATGGCTCCTCTTGTACCTGACCTGTCTTGTTAGTGTGGCTTTATGAGCAGCTTTGGCACCAAAGCTTTAATGCTCCCACTGGATCAACAGAGGATCAGAGACGCGGCTCTTTTCGCTAATTATGCACAAACTCTTTTTTTTCCCTCTAAATCTGATTAAATGAGCAGTTTAAATAAAGAAGTATTTACACATATATCTGTACAGAGAACTTGTTTTTTCCCCTGTGCTTCAGCACTGCATGTACTGGTGAAGCACTTTGACGTTTTGGGAATTTCACTTCATTGTTTTGCCTAGCATTAGATCAGAAGATTGCTGCCATTTTCATGTCAGCTTTGTAAGTATGTAGCTTGAGCCAGCAGCACGTTAGCTTAGCCAAAGGGTGCAAGTGTCTGCATTACAGCTGTAACAGAGATTTAAAGGCTTAAGTGAATATTGTTTCCCTTAAAAGGGCCAATTTGTCTTCATGTGGTAAAAACAGTGCTGGAACAAGAATTGTCTCTATTCATTTTGCATTCAGGCTCAGTTCACCTGAGTTGGCCCGACAGCCAGCAGCTCATATCCTCGGCTCCGCCGGGTGCCACAGCGCTGATTACACTCGGATCCAGCTCATGAGCAGCCAGCCTAATTCCAGGGGCTCAGATATGACGCCTTGGGGGGTCTTTTGCGCCTTATCTCACAGTGAGGTGCAACCATTTAGCAACACAGAGCTGAATTGTTCTGTGGAATAAAGAAAAGAATGACAGGCTTAATGGCGGCGATCCAGTGAACAACGGCAGCTCTTATCAGAGAGACACAGGGCATGGGAGGTTTTACCTCAGTTGGGAAGGGTACAAACACAGATGTTGGCCTGTCTGTCCTGTCAGAATTCAGTTCAGAGAAAAAAGCAACTAGAAATAAAAATAAATTATATTGATCCAGGCTTTGTTTTGATGAAATATGTAAGATTCTTCCTTGTATTTGTGTTTGTATCTGTTTCACGGAGATACAACAAATACTCTCTTTCTCTCCGTCTCTCTCCTCCCCCTTATTTGCAATGAGTC
>JAQFJA010000015.1:15053444-15067854 GCA_029874485.1 Naso brachycentron
ACATGATGAATAATTGAATTGGGTCTGGACAAACACGGCTCATGATTAAAAACACACTGTGACAGCATTAAGAGTTCGACAAATACAAATCAGCAGTCATGGCAGGAATGAAAAGCGCAGGATGCAGACAGGAAATTGGTGGGGTCCAACAATTGCGCCCTGGGGGACAACTTGCTATAGTCGAGCTTGTGATTTAAAACAGAATAACAAATTAATGAAGAAATCGTGTCTGTGGCTAATAGAGGCTGTTTGTTGGGAGTGTTTTGGGACAGAGTCGGACTCTCTTTGGGAATGGCTTTTCTTTTTACTTCAGACTGTTGAGCAGGAATACCAATGAGAAATTCATAAGTAGGACTGCAGCCAAAACAAGCTCTCACAGCCTCCTTTCTAGATGGGCTCTGATGTCCCTGCTTAGCAAGGTAATAAGAAGCTGGAATTAAGTATTGAGGCTGAGAGACGAGTGTGCAGAGCAGGAACGCCTCCTCGCATTTCTCACTCTGACTGTAGGTAGCTGGTTAAGTGGGTATATTAGGCAAAGATCAAAAAAATGATTATGATGTTCTGTGAAGTTCCACTTGAGTCTAAAAACATTCCTCGGTGATGTGTTATTACTGCAAAAACGCATTACTGCTACACAGAGTTTTGCAGAGTTTATCATTCTTGGAGCTTTGAGATGATCAATAAAGAGCGTTATTAACAGCCATGCAAATCTCAGTAGAGCCTCACCTCCCTTAATACCAGGAAATGAATATCTGTATTTGTGTAAATGTAATGCAAAACTGTAAATGGTGTCAAGAAGTAATTTAAAATACTAAAAGAAAACGCTTTTGCATGTGTGTGTTAGAAATTTAGTGTCAATTTAGTTTTGATGCTCCTATATTACAGACATCAGTTAACATGTACATGCACTAGGCTGCTAATTTCAATTAATCACATTCTTAGAAATTAAAACTGTTAGTCTTTTACAGTTTTTTTCTTCAAAACTGATAATGTATTTCCTTTAAAAGGTGTTTAACAGATTTTTTTTAGCTGTGACATTCTGTATTTTCTGTCAAAAAGTTTTGTAAAAGTTCTGTTTGACTACTTAAATATGGGTGCACTTCTGGTTTTCTTTACTTGTAGATAGATGGATAGACAGATCTTTCTTGTCATTGCCCAATGAAATTGGGTAGCAATCCTTGAGCATGGAAAAACAAACAAACAAAATAAATATGAAAAGGAAGTAAAACGTATAAAACAAAACACTGAACATTACATCACAGTATCCACAGTGTTCATACTGATATCGTAATGGCTCAGGAATAAAACTGTTTTCCAGTGGGTTTGTCAGTGACCCAGTAGCCCTGTAACGCCGACTAGAGGGCAAAAGTTCTAACAGGTGATGTCCAAGGTGGGATAAGTTCTTGAGAATAGATTTACGGATTACGATAGATTTAAACTGAATGGACTTTCTGTTTCCTGTTGTCTTCCAGTCGACCATGCAACTTTTGTACTCCCTCCTCCTAATTCTGTGTTACACCTTTTTAGCCAACTCCAGTCCAACTCCTCACTACAAATTTTACACAGTTTTTTGGATTTTATGGTCAATAAGCAGGCAATTCGATAAAAGAAAACCATATTTTTGACCTAAAAATATTTGAAAAGGGGTCAAAAACTACCTGAGGTCAACAGGAGGATTAAAAAAATCATCAGCTTGTATTATTTTACTTGATATTACAGCAATAAGTGCTTTCAACATAACTCAACTTTAACTGAAAGAGTCAATTGAAAACATTTTGGGGCATGTTTAGAGGAAAATTGCAAGGGCAGGGGTGTTGACAAGGCTTATCATCAGGCTGTAATGTGTCATGTTTTCCTCCAGAGGGCAGGGTCCTGAAACCATAAGGGCAAATCCTGCTCCACTGAACTCACCCCTGACTGAAGGCTCAATTGTTTCCCCTCTTCGTCATGCACATTATTCGTCTCGCCTGTCACTAACGCGTGTACAGGGAGCAGCAAAAACCACTTTGTTCCTCTCTAGTCAAGCATCAGAAACGAGGCGTTTCCAGGCTAACAGCATCCTGAGTGGGTGTCACTCTGGCTGCACAAGGATGAAGAGGCAGCCTGAGTGTGTGTGAGCAGCAATTTATTATCAAGGAAATGCTGAAGAGCTTTGTTTGTCCTTTCACGTGCTTCTCCCTTGAATGGAGCTACATTGCCTCCTACAGTATTTGTGCTACTCCCACTAGTGACCCCCTCCTGCACTTTCCCGGTCTCTCCCTCCTTCAGAGCTGGTTTCCTGTCAACTCTTTATATTTCTTGTTTATGCTCCTCCCTGCTTGTGGCTATGTGCTCACCAGTGAGAGCTATGAGATGAGACTTGAACGTGGAGCTTGACAGAAGGAATTTGGACAATCAAAGCTCCTGATTCTCTTTGAGGTAATACTTTTCAGGGATCTTTACATGTCAAATGCACAGATTATTATAACAATGATGAATAAAATCAGTTGTGATACACAGAAATCATCCTTTTATATTCAGATTTATTAGCTCCTAGCTAACAGCCAGGCTAAGGTTGATTTACTTGTGCAAAATGCGCGGGAAACAATAGTGAAGCACTCGGAAACTGTAAGGGTTTTGTGAAGCACCAGCCTGCAAAAGGTCAAACGGAGGGCTGATTGTAAAAGCCTCTGTCACAAGATGCCAAGCTAATAGTCAGGGCACAAATTGCCTGCCGTAACTGCCGGCCTCCACTTCAGTCCTCTTCAGGGTGCCAGCAGGACAAGCAGCATCATTCCTGAGTGCCATCCTGCTCTCGTCTAAAGCAGAGATGGATGGTGAATGCAGCAACAGGGTCATGCATTAAAGATGAGTCATGAAATAATGTGAAAGTGCATATGAATGAGTGCATGAGTCTATGTGTTTCTGCTGCAGCGGACAGGAGGACGCACTGTACCCGCTGCCTCTTTTATCTCCTCCTGTAAGCATCCTTTCTCCTTTTTCAAGTATCTCCTGGGGATGAATGAACAAAAGGAAATCCATCCAGCCACTTCCTGTCTCAATCTTGCCATATCTTAAGATGGGACAGGTTGTGCGGGGGCACAATAAAAGGCCGGATAAGGTTTTTTTTTTTTTTGTTTGAAAGACATGGCGAGAGCGAGGGTGAGAGCTCAGCTCAGCTTTTCTTGAGTAATTTTTTTTTCAGAGGAAACTTGAGGTGAAAGTACAGACAAGGTGAAGAGGAGATAAGAAAAGAGTAACTTAAAAGAACTGCAAAAAGACACACACACACACACACACACACAGGAATGTCCTCTGAGTGTGTGTGTGCAGGGGAGAAGGTGACAAATCTCTCTCCATAACTGTCCATGCTTCCAGTCTCTGTGTGAGTTGATAGCACAGCTGGCTAATTAATTACCACTTGATGCGTTTATTGTCGTGTGCGAGCATTCATAACAGAAAACCAGCCGTGGCCTTCAGGACAGTGAGTCGCTGATATGCTGTGGATACTCCGCTGGAATGATAAAGTCAGCTTTTTCCTGCAACACTGACCATCCCCCGAAAATGGCATGCAGCTCCTAACAACAGTGATAAATCATTCACAGTTTCAGAAGTGCTTTACAAAAAAGGCATGAGAGCATAAAGAAAAAAAAACTTGAGATAAAAATGAGGACAACACTGAATTATACGATTTAAAAAAACAGATATCCTGATTAACGTGATCCAGTATTGATTTATAAAATTCAGAGATCAATCTCTTGCCTTTTACAATGGATGTCTGACAAATTCTGAAATTAAAACAGAGGTAGGCAGTTTATTTTTGGTGTAATTGGGCAAAAAATCTATAACAACCTTTGAGCATATTGTAATTCAGGTGGTCTGAAAGAAAACTAGACTTTTGCACCTCTCCTTGGCTCCTTGTATTCAGATTTAGAAAATGAAGACCCTTTTTTTGGCCAATCATGGGTCATTTCAGAGAGCGTGTGTTCCCATTTGCTGCTGTGCATTTATATCCCCTCAGCTTGTGAAATCCCGATTAATGGCAGACAACCCAGGAAGAAAAGTTGCTCCTCCAGCTTTAGCAACAACTGCAAACATGGCAAAGCACCCCAAAAAAGAAGGACCAATGAATCAAGACAACAATCATCTAAAAGAGAGGGTGCCAACAAATGAAAGGCAAGTGAAAGTCAGAGCTACGGAGCAAAAACAGGAAGGGGGCATCGGAGGTACTTCCTCAGGAGTCTCAGCTACAGTTGCACAAGACATTGGTAGATTTTCAGGCTGTTGAGTGAATCTCTGAAGGCTATCCCTGGTGGGTATATATTTAATTGTCGTGTCATTAAAATATAAACTGAGTCTCAACCACACTTTGGTTGTTGTACAGATGCTCTGCTTAATGCATTTGGTTGTTAGAGGGTAAGAAGATCAGCACACAGCAAGAAAATTGCAAATTAATAACATTAATGATGGTTTAATTCCACTTCAGCAGTTCACACAACTTTGTATTGTATATGTTGGCTCACTGTTATGGTTTACTGGGACACTTTATGGTACTAAATCATCGTTAAAACTGAGATAGGCAATGTCTGGAAATCAAGCTAGCTGTAGCATGAGACTCCTAAGGAAGCAATTCCACCGCACCCTCTCCTCCCTGTTTTTGTCCGAGCTTCCATTTTATTTTGTTTGTTGTCGCTCTCTCTTTAAAGCCAGTTTACACAAAAGATTCACAATGAGATGAAATGGTTGCAGGGAAAGCTGAAGCGGCGCAAACTGGTCCGTCTCAGCTCGACTCAAGCTGACTGACGGTGTCGCCTGCAACTCAGCTTGTAGAAGAATGTGAGGCACGTCACTTGTTTCAACAGCTAATCAGCTTGTAGCGACGTCACCTGTTGCTAAGTAGTGCAGTGCAAAGCAGCCAATAGGAACACACGTTCTTTGAACAAACCTGTGATTGGCCGAAAAGTGCCTGTGACAGTCTGAATACAGAGCCAAGGAGAGGTACAGAAGTCTAGTGCCCTTTCATCTAAATTGTAATATAAAAGGTTGTAACCGACTTTTTGTGCGATGATACCAAAGAAAAACTGCCTATCCCAGCTTTAATATCATTAATTGCACCTAAACTTTACACATCATGACAAGTAAAAGCATCAGCTGTGAAAAAACTCAATTGTTCCTAAAAGTTCAGAGTTTTCCTCCAAAGAAAAGAAACCTGGCATGTCCAAGCAAACCATTACAAGGGAAAGCTGCAATTAAGATAAATAAAACAAAATGACAGCCTTTTGAATTTTAGACACTAATGGCCTCCAGTATGATCAAAGCTAAAAGCTCATGTGAGATTTGGAGAGAAAGTTGTATTTGTCCAAATAAAAAGTTCCTAAGCAGTGTCTGACGATGAGTTTCCATCTCCGCAGCTCTTCTGCCTCTACATTATAATTAATGTGACAAAACCAGACCATTACGGAGAGGCCTGGCAGCCTCTGTGGGCTGCTACATTACATTTCAACTTCCGTACCAACAGTCAGGGTTTCAGGGGAAATGTGCTCATACGCTTTATCTATTCCAGCTACACAGTGTCAGCGGTATGGTTTCTGCTGCCGGCACCAGTAGAGCTCTTAGGAAATATAGTCTTAATCTAGAAAAACCCAAACAACTTGGTATCTCTGAAAGTTTTAGTATTATAGCTCAAAAACCCCTGATGTCATACAGGCCCTATTTAAGTCCCATCATGCCAAAGCACTCAACATGAGCCTAAAATATGACCTATTAAATCTTAACTCTAAGAGATAACAAAACTTGGGATAAATGGCTCTAATTCAACCTTCAGCTACTGAATTCATAATAAAGTGGAGACATGAAAAAGTCTTAGAAAGCTGTGAGAGTCAGAGTAGTTTAAAGATGAAATAAAAGCATGTATAAAGTGATGAAGTCATGAGTCTGAAAACCTGAAGTCAGTTAGCATTGTTCACTTCTGCTTCCATCTTCTCAAAGTCTGCGTGTTTTTTAAAATTTGAGTTTTAGGTTAAATGCCTGAATTAAGATCTGTGGTTAATACAGGCCAAAGATATGTAGACGTTTTTCTTTGTGACATAAAATATGCTATTATAAACCCAATTTTTGTGCCTTTAAGGTTTCACTTGCTTGTCAAACTTGTCAGACGTGGTTAAATGACACTACATTGTTTGTCAGGGAAGTTAGACATCATCATATGAAAAAAGATCTTTGAAAAGGGATGTGACATAGCTGTGATCACTAGCTAAAACAGGTTACGGTAAGAGGAGAGAGTTTTGTGGAAAAGTCAGCACGCTAAATCAAATCAGAAGTTTAAGTGACCACCATGTCCTTTGTTTAAGGCCTAACAATACCTTTTTGCTTCTGGCGATTGCATTTACACTTCAAAAAACTCCAACGCGGTGTTCGTCCGTAAAGACTATCATGCTGAACAAAACATCTAAGTATCTTAAACTCGTGTTTGTCACAGAGCAATTTTTTTGGCGGTAATCCAAAATCTAAAGATTCCCATGAATTATTTACCGAAGGATCCAGTGTGCAGTTAACTTCCAGGTTGGCCTACAAAAATACACCATCCCTTCACCACTCTATGACCTTCAACATTTAGTCGATAAAATTCAAATTGCAACAGACATAGTATTCTTCCGTAAGCGGTGCATTTAAAACATGTACAAGAACCTTCAATTCTTACTTTCAGGTGATTCTAAATTTATAAAAACATAATTATGAATATTAAACTCCATTTCTGCCCGAAGAGCCTCCTAAATCTTGCACACTGGATCTCTAAATATGCAGAGGTCAACGTTTTGATATTTTAAAGTATCATTTGGAAAAGTGGATAAAGGTCTCTCAGATAAAACGGGGATTATTCTAAAGAGGGAACCACTGATACAAGATTTTTTCACTGTTACATCAAAAGAACAGAGACATTTACCAAAAAAACAACAAGCCAGTTGGCAGCCAGTTGGGTCGGTATCAGTGAGCAGCAGTCATCTGTCAGTTTTTGTTATTTGAGTTTATCAGGGCACAACATGACACGCTGACCTTGTGCATTCACGACAGTCTTGCTTTTCTTGTTCAGAGAATTGAAATATGTGCTTCCATTGCAGTAGTTGTTGTCTGAACCTGGAGAATTTTAGCAACTGAATGTTATGTTTCTGGTGTCATTTTCCTTATTATAACTTGTTTCAAAAATACTGACACTTGTTTTGCAAATGTTCCAGCGATGTATTAGATCAAAGTACAAAATCACACTTCATGAGTCAAGGTGACGGTAAGACTGGATTATAAAAAAATACAAACAACGCAACAATGTAATGTGTTACATAGATTCTTTCTGAGAAATGTGATGGGAAACAAAAATGCTGCCTGCTTTATATTCATAGATCATGTTTTTGTCTCTGTGAGAAGTGAACATTTGCCGGTAAGAACAGCAAACCAAACAGCAGTAGGTTTTTTTTTTTTTTTTAAATACGTTTACATCATAATTTGTAGGTGGTCATCTTTTAATTTTTCTAAAAGCAAGTGTATGTTTGTGGAAAAGGGAGACAAACCTGGTAGAGATGATTCACTAGCATGAGTCAGTTTCAGTGATTCCTGGTTGGATGTAATGTTTTTTTTTTCATTCTGCCACTGGGGGGTGCCAAAGTCAAACAATCAGAAAATAAGTGATTTTACAAATTGTAGATTTAAAGATGCACTAGCCCATATGTTTATCGTAGCAACAACTCTGAAATGTGGTCGCTAATTGTAACAAACCCACAGACAAAGATCAGCGGACTCTTTTAGCATTTTTAGCATCTTTTAGCTCCTTGTTTTGGTTTTCTGGCCCTCAGTCTCAGCAGTCTAGTTTTTGCATGTTACCTGACGAGCACCAACAAGAATACAAACAAAGTGAGCAACTAGCTAAGGAACATAGTGAAGCATTTGGCAGCTAGAGATACGAGAAAGTCACTTCAAAGTGGATAACGGAATAATCCGGTAATGCACCGGTAAAGTTGATGAAGAACAAAGCAGAGTGAGAGGAAGAGTGAATATTGGAATAACTATTTTATAAATGCTAAGATCGCTGTGTGTCTGTTGGACACGTATAAAAATTTGTTTGCTAACGCTGGGGTGGGACTACATGATATCAGCCCGATAATAGCCCGACCAGGAAGACGTAGGGACGATCAGTGAGCATCTGGCACAAAAATCAATCATTTCATCTTGCGTAGTGTGTCATAATGGAAGACAACAGATGCCGCATCTTGGACACCTCATGATTTCACGACAGAAAGACTAGCATGTTTGATTTTTCGTTTACCTCCCACGCTGGCTTGTCAGTAGCAGTAGTAGTCAGTGACGAGCGCTTCCCTGCCCGTGACGTCATGCGTGTTGTGAAGTGTGAGCGATGATTGATCAGGGACCAACGTGTAGTCTGTCATATGTCTCGGCAACGACAAGGCAAGAATTTATGACTCTTAAATCGCCCAATCTGACACAGTGAACATTTTAACAGACAAAAATATCTTGTAGTCTGACTCCGGCACATAAAACGTTCATCACTGCATTTTTTTAAGGTGTTCATATGTCAGTGCTGAATTTACAGGTTGCTCTGCTGCCCCCAAGTGGCCAAAAATCAATTCAGGCAACTTTAAAATAAAATCTAAAAAAGCATATATTTGGTAAACTTTCATTAAGATAAGCTTGATATGCAACAGGTGTGACGATATTTACAATATGATGAGAGTAAATGCATCATGTTCATGATGTACTCAGTACCCTGCAGTGTGTGTCACCATCTGAAACCACATTTTTAGTCTCTTCCCCTTTCTTGCTTTTCCAGACGGAGCTGACAGCTCATTTTTCTGAGTCATGGCACTATAATCCACAGAGATTACTGCAAGTCATATAAGGCATCAGTATCAGAGCCGTGACTCCATCTGACTTCAGAGCGGTCTGAAGCAGTAAGGATGAATAAATGTTCCTCATCACAGCTGTACAGAGAGGTGAAAGTCGCCACAGTGATGCTACCAGATTCATTTTCTTCCATCTTCCAACCGGTTCACCTTCTACTTCTGAGACTTCTTTATGCCTGCTCGAACCCCATTACTGATTTTTCTTGTGATCAGCTGCCAGCCGCGCTGCCGGTGACTGCAGTTCACTGAGCTCATTCATGTACCCGAAGATTACAGGAGCCTTTCTTTTCATAGCAGGGTGCAGGAGGTGAGAGAGGCGTCAGGTTTTAGCACAGACACATTTCACTTACGCTGGAAGGGTGTTTTAGGTACATACCTTCTGATACCTTCACATTCAATCACATTCTGAAGCTCTACAGTCCATGTTTACTTCCTCCAATTTGAGGAATAATCATCCCTTAGGCTTCTATTATGTGGGTGTAAAAAAGGAAGAATAACGCTGCCATGAAGTCAGTCGGTTAGCTGAGGGCGAAAACTTGCACTTGCATTCTTTCAGCCTCTATTTGTTTAAGTTTTGACAGTTATTCACGGTAGAAAATATGCTGAATTAGCTTCTAGCAGTCCCAGTTTTCTCCATATGGATTATTTTAGGGCCTGATCAATATGCGATATCAATTTTAGGCTCAAGAAATTTACATTATCCGATATATCGGCTGATATTATATACATAATATCATCTGGATGTGTTAATCAAATACTAGTGACAAAGAGACGTAATGAAGGCAGGATATCTTACATTTTAACAAACTTTATTCCAAATGTCAGCGCACTGAACAGTAAACACTTCAAATGATGAACTGCCCTCTGCTGGACAAACTACATTAGTACACTATGTTAAATCACTAGTCGAAGCATTTTTTCTGGTCTTAAAAACTGTTTGTCGCAAATATCATATTGAAGAACATAGATGCAAAAACCAAACCAGTATCAACAAACTGGTATAATGGTCAGACCCTCAATTAAATTTGCACTAATCAGCAGCTCAGGATCACAGGACACACTGATGCTTTCACTTGTTTTTTAGACAATGGCTATTTTAGCATACATATATAACAGTATAATTTAGACATTAAACTTACATTTAGTTGATGCCACCACAGTCTCCTGTTGCAACTTCTCTCCCCACTGATACTCTTAAGTTTGAATTTATTCTCTAGTCTAGAAAAGTTTTTTCTTTGATCCCTCTGCATCAACTCAGTGGTTGAATTGAATTAGTTATTTGTCATTCCAAAGTATATTCAGCTGATTTTTTGTGATCCAGTTTCAATTGTGCTTATTCAGACTAATCTTCTATTTCTGTTTTGACGTTTTAAGAAGAGCTTTGCTAAAGCCACAAGCCTGACAGTTCCAGCTTCTTCGAAAGCATTATTGTGTTTGACACCGAACAGGTTTCTATTTAAATCTGCACAGATTTTGATGCTAATCTTCCACTTTCTATCACCAATGACTGGTGATTTCTTATATTTTTACTTAGCTGTTGCTCAGACAGATCGTTGTCTCTTCCTGCCCTTTAAGTTGGTCAATCCTTAATGCGGTGTTTTGTCATGTGTTCATGTCATGTGCGAAACATTTTATTTTCTGCAAACCTTTCACGCAAAATCACATCCATTTGCAGAGAAGACTTTCTACAACCAAAAAGTGATATAATCCTCTACAAACATTGATATGTTTTATATGTTTAAGTGATGATGATATCCCATGAAAGTGTAAGTTTTATAAGTGTATCTGTGTATATGACTGAAGACTGAAAGGACAACTAACTTGGCGGCAGTCACTCACTCAGGGTTTTAAAGACGCTTCCTCAAAAGCCTGCATGAGCTGTGTGTCACAGCCTCTGCTGCTGCTGTATCTGCTGACCATGTTGACGAAATACATCACTAACATCCTGTTGTCTCTTTCACCTCAAGCGCTATCTCTGCTCTACAGTGCTCAGAGGGCCCAGTGGAGCAGTTTAGGTGTTATAAATCTTTACCTGTAAGATAGGAGGATTATTCAGTCCTAATCGTTCAGTCTTGGGATTCAAAGCACCGCATTAGCTGGCACAGTTGGAGTGGAGAGGCACTGCAGGGCAATCCATATTGTTTACACCAGTTACTTCTGCTGATCATGAAGTCATTGCAGCCTGAGGCAGAGCAGAAAATAAAGCACTGCCCAAACAACAACGTATGTGCAGAGTGCAAGGAGCAACAAACAGCTGCAATAGTGCAATGTGTGGGTTTGACACAACAGCGATGTCTGTGCGCGTGTGTGTGTGTGAGACAGAAGGTGAGCTTGTGAGCGAGCCTCTCCAATGAGGAGAATGCGTGTTCTTCTCACGCTCTGCTGAAGCGTGAAAAACTCTGTTGACAAGCAGGCCGGCAGCCAAATCAACACGCTGCTGGTCAGAGAAAAGATTTGAACCTCCTCTCTCCTTAGATGTGACCTCTGAGGACTGCAGACATGCAGCAATGGAAATCAATGATCACATTCTGTGCATCTTGTGTCTTTATTGTAAGATTTACCCTGTTAAATTAGGGATGTTTCACTTTGGCTTGAATCAGTATTCCAATATTCATGACAATTCTCTGTATACGGTGGATAAATGGGTGCCTGGATTACTTGATGACAGATCAATAGATGACGAGATATCGACAGATGTTAGGGCAGCACAATTAATCGAAATGGTCTTCTGGAATTTCTTAATTGCTTAAAGGTGCAATATTTGGTAAAGGAGAAATGTGTGTGCGTCAAAAATGCCTTTTAATTCAAATATTGTGATGCTGCGCAGCTGTCCTGGCCCACACATCATATTCTGCAGATTCAGGAAAACGTCTTTGTTCGGTACAAATGGTGCATGGACAGTATTTATAAAGCACTTTTCTGGTCTTTTAACTACTCAAGACACTTTTACAACACGAGTCAGCATTCATCCATTCACACACTAACAGCAAAGTGGCTTCTCTACAAAGAGCCAACCTGCTCATCAGGAACTCTAACACATACATTCACACACCAATGGCACAGCAAATGGGAGCAAATTGGAGTTTACTATCTTGCTCAAGGACACTTCGACATGCAGACCAGAGGAGCCGGGGATCAAACCACCGACCTTCTGAGAGGTAGACAACCCGCTCTACCTACTGAGCTGACGTTTTTCAATGAAAATGAATATAATTATGTAAAAATGATCATTCCCTCTGATATCACAAATCAATTACAACATCAGTCCAAATAGTCTATCTAGTAGATGGACAGATAGATAGTTAGATAATATAGATTGATTGATTGATCACAGGAAGTTTAATGTGAGAGAGCAGAAAAATCCCTCTGGCTGCTGCAGTGGAGTGAAGCAGTCATGCTGCCATCTGCTGGTGGAAAACACCTGTTAGGCGCCAAAAAGAAACCTGATATGATTTTTAATCTCTTGCTCACACACATAGTATACAGAGAAAAGCAATAAGCAGGACTTCTACACACACACACACACACACACAGTCACACACTCATGTTTTAGCCTTGGGATTGTGATGGATTGCAGGTGTAAATCTGATAGAGAGCTGTGGAAAAACCCCACAGTATCAGGTCATTCTGCTGTATCAACAAACTTAAAAACACACTCACACCGCTGTGCACACCGATGTGGCTGAAGCCGCAGCTGAGTGACTGTCATACTGATTCAAAAGCTTCCCCTCACCTCTGCCGGCGAGTCATGCCTTAGTTTTTTTCTGCCATTGATCTCTGTCCTCTCACAGCGGCAGCACTGATCGACCTATCAGAAAGCTGATTGAAGATAAATTTCACAGCCATATCACAACCCTGGGCAGCCTACAGCTTAATCCACTTATGCTTTCCTAATTACTGGAGTGTGTCAGAAAACGGAACAGAGCATAATTTAATTCCTATTTCCTCAGATGTGCCCAGCATACTGAAAAAACTCATAATCTGGCCTTTACAGCACAGCCTCCCTCCCCAGCCATCGCCTGTGGGCAGCCCCGTGACGTGACTTCCAATGAGCCTCTCTATCTGACAAAAGTGAAGGACGATTGTTCAGAAAAGGGAGGCACTTTGGATAGATATGCAACAGCAGACATGATCCCCTCTGTGGGCAAACAACGGGGTGTTTTCAGTCACGATCACGTCAGCAAGGGAAGGAGGGGCGGAGTGAATCAAAAGCACCCCGCAGCACAAATCGATGACTTGTGCTGCAGCTTATCTGACACCCACACGGTGACACACAGACAGGAAGATGGACAGGAGGAAGTCAGGGACAAACTCTGTTTTGCACTTATTCAATCAGTTGCTTCAGTATCTAACACACAAATCCATTTCCCTTCTCGGAGGAGGGAGACACTCACACGCTGCTGCATGCTGAGAGGAAAGCCACAGATGACATATTGATTTCTGAACACTGACTTACTGACTTAGTTTCATGGGAAAAACGCTACTTTTCATCGCATCAGACTGCTCAGCTGGAGCAAAACTACTTATTTTAGACGCAGGGAATCCTCCATTAAACTTTATCCAAGCCATGGACTCACTGAGGGGGCTAAATGGCGGAACAACAAAAACAATTTTGTACTTAAAGGGGACATCTGTTCATTTTCTCTGCCTCCAGAAAAACATGATTGGCCGGGGCTTGTTTTCTGCTCTGATGAAATGATATTGTGGTGAAGCAGGTGGGGTGCGCTCGAGAACACAGACACACAGAGATGCGTCGCCTGATGGATGTCAACCACGCGTGTCCTTGGTTGATGTGCTGTTTCCACAGCAACGTGGGGTCTTTAGCGTCACCACACGGGGAGCTGGGTTATGCCTGTGTAGGAGTTCTTTAAATAGACATCGGTTCATGACGGCACACGATTAGGCCAACCCCCACGGACTCTAATTTAGCCTGTATCCTTATCATCGTAACAATAATAATAATAGTAATATTATTAATAGTGCCTTTATTTTATTTATAGAACACATTTCAAAATAAAGCTGCAAAGATGCTTCATGTTCCAGAATGAAGCTTGAATGAAAGGCAGAAGAGAAGCAGTGATGAAGAATATGTATTAAAAAAGAGGAAAATGTAAAAAAACATAAACTGTTCAATATGCAAAGATGCAACAACAGGACAACTGAAATATATAAATATAAACTGAAACTCGATTAAAAATCTTTAAAGGAAAAACACCTTTTCAGTTTAAGTACAGCTTTGTTACAGGTAGTGTTGCAACAAGTAGTCAACTATTGATTTCATTTATCAAAAGAAAAATAGACATTAACCTGTTTTTGATAACTGATTAATAGTTTTAGTCGTTTTTCAAGAAAAAAGTCAAACATTTGATGGCTCCAGCTTTTTAAAACGTAAGAATTTGTTGGTTTTCATTGTCATTTTCGACAACAAATACTTTGGTTTTTAATTGTTGGTTGGACAAAAGAAGCATTTTGAAGATGTCACCTTGGGCTTTTTGTGAAGAGAATTTTCTCAAAATGTTTGA